>CALYLW010000472.1:0-34127 GCA_944989445.1 Ampullaceana balthica | reverse complement strand
ACGTTATAGAAACTTGATGTTTTTTTTAAAACAATATTGATGGACAAGAAGTTATAGAAACTTGATGTTTATTTTAAAACAATATTGATGAATAAGACGTTATAGAAACTTGATGTTTATTTTAAAACAATATTGATGAACAGGATCACACCTTTCTTAACAACTTCAAAGTTTTTTGTTAAGTTAATCTTAGTGGGATTGAATTTATATTGTGACTATACACGGGATGTGATCAATAGCTTATCATGGTTTATATTGTGACTATACATGGGATGTGATCAATAGCTTATCATGGTTTATATTGTGACTATACACGTGGATGTGATCAATAGCTTATCATGGTTTATATTGTGACTATACACGGGATGTGATCAATAGCTTATCATGGTTTATATTGTGACTATACACGGGATGTGATCAATAGCTTATCATGGTTTATATTGTGACTATACACGGGATGTGATCAATAGCTTATCATGGTTTATATTGTGACTATACACGGGATGTGATCAATAGCTTATCATGGTTTATATTGTGACTATACACGGGATGTGATCAATAGCTTATCATGGTTTATATTGTGACTATACACGGGATGTGATCAATAGCTTATCATGGTTTATAATGTGACTATACATGGGATGTGATCAATAGCTTATCATGGTTTATATTGTGACAATACACGGGATGTGATCAATAGCTTATCATGGTTTATATTGTGACTATACATGGGATGTGATCAATAACTTATCATGGTTTATATTGTGACTATACACGGGGATTTGATCAATAGCTTATCATGGTTTATATTGTGACTATACACGGGATGTGATCAATAGCTTATCATGGTTTATATTGTGACTATACACGGGATGTGATCAATAGCTTATCATGGTTTATATTGTGACTATACACGGGATGTGATCAATAGCTTATCATGGTTTATATTGTGACTATACACGGGATGTGATCAATAGCTTATCATAGTTTATATTGTGACAATACACGAGATGTGATCAATAGCTTATCATAGTTTATATTGTGACTATACATGGGATGTGTTCATTAGCTTATCATGGTTTATATTGTGACTATACACGGGATGTGATCAATAGCTTATCATAGTTTATATTGTGACAATACACGGGATGTGATCAATAGCTTATCATAGTTTATATTGTGACTATACACGGGATGTGATCAATAGCTTATCATGGTTTATATTGTGACTATACACGGGGATGTGATTAATAGCTTATCATGGTTTAATTTGTGACTATACACGGGATGTTATCAATAGCTTATAATGGTTTATATTGTGACTATACACGGAAATGTGATCAATATCTTATCATGGTTTATATTGTGAATATACACGGGGATGTGATCAATAGCTTATCATGGTTTATATTGTGACTATACACGGGGATGTGATCAATAGCTTATCATGGTTTATATTGTGACTATACACGGGATGTGATCAATAGCTTATCATGGTTTATATTGTGACTATACACGGGATGTGATCAATAGCTTATCATGGTTTATATTGTGACTATACACGGGGATTTGATCAATAGCTTATCATAGTTTATAGTGTGACTATACACGGGGATTTGATCAATAGCTTATCATAGTTTATATTGTGACTATACACGGTATGTGATCAATAGCTTATCATAGTTTATATTGTGACTATACACGGGGATTTGATCAATATATTGTCATAGTTTATACAATGCTCACTCTTCCTCTTTACAGAAGATTATCGTGTCACATGTTTATCCAAGGCATAATAATATGTATATTCTTGCATATGCATTCCACTTTTTAATGCGGATATTGTGTTTGTTTTCCCTGGCTCCTGAAGGCAACCCATTTCACGACTGAATCCCGGACTGGAAAGAGAGATTTTTGTATATGTTTGTACTTGCAAATGAAACTACAAACTCTTTTTAAACCAATGTCAATATGATGGTCTAGGATCAATAAAATAATTTTTTTAAATATTTTTTTTAAAAAGGACATGCTTTTATTTACATATAGAAAGTGCACTAAAAAGAAGAAAATAAAATTTTTCTATGATTACAAGTGAAATAGAAAGAAAAAACTTAATATTTTTGAAGAAAAAGACACTATCTTCATTTAATAAATTTTAAATAAAGCCTATAAAGTGTAGAGTAGGGACATTAATTTTCCGCAATAATATGACCCTGACTGATTCAAATAAAGTTAAATAATCTTTGTTCAGAAGTAGCATTCTGTCTGTTTTAACACTTATAATATCAATGTGAGCGAGAAAAAAAGTGTTTTACTTCAAACAGACGTTTAGGTTTAAGGTGGAGGTCATCCCACAGAGACTTTATATTTATAGAACGTATCGCATTTCATGGAAAGTAAGTAAAGGTATCCGCCTCTTAGGTTTGTCATATGTGTGTGTGTGGGGGGGGCGTTGTTGTCTATTATCTCTCAGTATTGTTAAGTGTAACAAAGTGGGGTCAGGACTGACAGCCAATTACAAGCTTGCTACTTATCACGTAATTAATGAATGAGAAGTGGGCTTTCTCGTGAGTCTGTGGTTCGCAACAAATTGGCCTTCTAAATTTCTTAAAATAGAGTTTCGTGTGTTGAAAAAGCAGACACTCTAATTATCCTCGTATTATTATGTTTGATGGCAGTGTTTTTCATGACATCTCTAAGACACAGACCAAGAAAATGTTGATCTTTCTCGTCTTAGTGACGGTCATCACTTGTCAAGGTAAGAGAACAACTGAGAAAAAATATAATCAGTTTTAATGAAGTAAAAAGCCTAATGTAATTGTATCGAGTTTTGAAAAGCTTTCTTCTGTAGATCCTTATTAAAATATGATTTTAAAAAAAGCAAATGTAACAGAAAATAACTTTTATTAAATTCTATTTTTTTGGATGAAGTTTTATACCAAATAGTTGCTGAGAGGAATGACTTGCGTAAGTTTTGTTAAAAGTAGACTTGACTAAATTGTGTGATCTAAACATTTGAATCATGGAAATAATTCCTATACAAAAAGGCTTTTTTAAAAAAAATAACCATCCTTATTACATGAATCTAAAGAAATATCTTCCGAACTTAACAAGCATTAAAAAAAGGTACGAACTTTATATGTCTATGTTAGAATTTTTATTGTGATTGCAAAAATAATGTTCGTAAATCATGATCTTTAAAAGTTAATTTATATGATTTGTTCTCCATAAATCATAGTTTCTAAATGTTATTTTATTGGAAAAAGGTTTTGGACTGAACATGATAAAGGAAACCATTTGTCCTTAAAGATCAAGATCATAAGTTCTGTGGCCGTCTGAGTTGTCAAGTAGACACCGTGTCTGAAGAGCTTATGTCATATCTACTGAAGGATGGTCATCTATTATACACCGGACCGAGTACGTTTAGCAACCATATCTACTGAAGATGGTCATCTATTATACACCGGACCGAGTACGTTTAGCAACCATATCTACTGAAGATGGTCATCTATTATACACCGGACCGAGTACGTTTAGCAACCATATCAACTGAAGATGGTCATCTATTATACACCGGACCGAGTACGTTTAGCAACCATATCAACTGAAGATGGTCATCTATTATACACCGGACCGAGTACGTTTAGCAACCATATCTACTGAAGATGGTCATCTATTATACACCGGACCGAGTACGTTTAGCAACCATATCTACTGAAGATGGTCATCTATTATACACCGGACCGAGTACGTTTAGCAACCATATCTACTGAAGATGGTCATCTATTATACACCGGACCGAGTACGTTTAGCAACCATATCTACTGAAGATGGTCATCTATTATACACCGGACCGAGTACGTTTAGCAACCATATCAACTGAAGATGGTCATCTATTATACACCGGACCGAGTACGTTTAGCAACCATATCTACTGAAGATGGTCATCTATTATACACCGGACCGAGTACGTTTAGCAACCATATCTACTGAAGATGGTCATCTATTATACACCGGACCGAGTACGTTTAGCAACCATATCTACTGAAGATGGTCATCTATTATACACCGGACCGAGTACGTTTAGCAACCATATCTACTGAAGATGGTCATCTATTATACACCGGACCGAGTACGTTTAGCAACCATATCTACTGAAGATGGTCATCTATTATACACCGGACCGAGTACGTTTAGCAACCATATCTACTGAAGATGGTCATCTATTATACACCGGACCGAGTACGTTTAGCAACCATATCAACTGAAGATGGTCATCTATTATACACCGGACCGAGTACGTTTAGCAACCATATCAACTGAAGATGGTCATCTATTATACACCGGACCGAGTACGTTTAGCAACCATATCAACTGAAGATGGTCATCTATTATACACCGGACCGAGTACGTTTAGCAACCATATCTACTGAAGATGGTCATCTATTATACACCGGACCGAGTACGTTTAGCAACCATATCTACTGAAGATGGTCATCTATTATACACCGGACCGAGTACGTTTAGCAACCATATCTACTGAAGATGGTCATCTATTATACACCGGACCGAGTACGTTTAGCAACCATATCAACTGAAGATGGTCATCTATTATACACCGGACCGAGTACGTTTAGCAACCATATCTACTGAAGATGGTCATCTATTATACACCGGACCGAGTACGTTTAGCAACCATATCAACTGAAGATGGTCATCTATTATACACCGGACCGAGTACGTTTAGCAACCATATCAAGTGAAACCAACGTCATTGATGATTTGAAGTCTAACAGAACTAAAGTAGTAGGATCGATATCAAAATCAATTGGAATCGTTCAGATGTATTTCTCGGAAAATCAACTTCTGCAAAGAGGACACTTTTATTTGTCAAGTATTTTTCATGAACGAACATGAACAAATTATCCAAGTAGAAAAGTTCATCGAGCACCAAGATTCTACAATCGATAGCTCAGATTCGTCTGCAAATTCACCGTTTGGATAAAATGTGGTTGACAAGAATGGTTGGATATGGAAAAGAATTTCTCCAAAAAATTCTGAATCAAACGAAGTGAATATTTCTTTTCAAATTGGCAATTTCCAAGCGCCAAATCCCGAAGAAAAGAAAAAAGTCGTCTTTTAACCACGAGATGGAAATTGCGAGGATTTGGAAGAAAGATTAATTGTTTCGGAAAATAGGATTGTAACCCTTTTAAATACGAGTTTGGATAAAATTACTTTTCAAGTAGACCACATTTTCAATAAGACTAAAGAAATGTATGGAATCCTAAAGGAATATAATCAAACGTCCATTGAACGAGAAATGTATAAACAAATTGAGCAGGAAGACAGGGAAACCAACAAAAGCTTTCAGCTTCAAGACTCATGGAAATTGGTAAATTTGATGACAGAAAAGTTTGCCGCGATGGAAAGCAAATGCGAAACGAATAGAAATGAAACGAATAATGTAATTTTAACCGTACTGACCAAGACAATTTGACTTCAAATGTTGATTTCAGAAGCCTGACCTACGCAATGGCAATCCTAAGTTTGTACACTGAGCGCTTATATCAGATATTGTCAAATCTGTCCCGTCTTACACAAGGAAATCGAAACACTAGCAATCATCGACATTTTGAATTTCCACGACATATAATCCATTCAGGTAAAACTACTTTTTTATATTTGTCGATTAGAAACCTATTTCTGCTTTATGGATTGAAAATTTGATTGTAAATCGGTGGAGAAAGGGAGGGTGAATGTAAAGAGGAAGAGTTAGCTGTATTACAAGGTGGGTTTGTGTTTAAAGAGCTTTAGGAAGAAATATTGATAATTTAACCATGAACGTGGCAATATTTAAAAAAAAATACTTGAAAAATACAACATAAATAATGATACGTAAATCAAATATTCAGATATAGTGGTTAACTTAGGTTTTCCCTTTCAAATTTACATTGAAAAATTTGATATTTCAATTTTAAAATATTTACAAAGTATAAAAATAAAATCATTGTATCTTTAAAACACCAAACATTATAGCTTTATGTCCCCACCCCTGGGTCTAACAACTTTGTTCTCCAGCAACAAACTATGATCATCTTAAAGAAACACATCTTTTTTTATCACCGTATAACTGAAACCTTGAGTGATTGGATGAAAGAGAATTGAGTAATGACAGGATGGATAGTACTTTAAGGCTTCATCGTTTAGGGTACAAGGACCATATATTGGGCGGCTGGATAGCGAAGTCAATAGTGCGCTCGCATCACAATAAGCTAAGGGGCGTGGGATCGATTCCACGTTAAAAATGTTGATGAATGACTAACGCTAAAGAAAGTCCTCCGCTGACCTGGAGAGGGATGGCGCCGCCAGGTCTATCAAGCCCGAGAATGTTTTAAAAGAAACATTAGAACCCCCTAATGCAGCTAGTATTTAATTTAATGCTTCATTTATTTTCCTAGTGATATTTTTTTCAGCGGCGTATCAAGGGCGACACAAAATTTAACAGAAATTGGCAAAGTTATAAAGAGGGCTTTGTGTTACTGACTGGAGATTTTTGGCTTGGTAACGACAGTATCTCGTATTTAACGAGAAAGGTATATACAAAAATAATTTAAGAAAATTTTCATAAGAATTAAGGGTTGAAAAAGATCGCTCAAATTTAAATATGTTCAATATTGTTATAATTACCGGTATTTACTTATAATTTAATAAATTAATAAAAACATTCTTTTTTGTGACCGTTTAATATAAGCAAACTTAAACAAAGTACTTTAAAGTTAATAACTAGAGTCGATCAAATCAAAGCTTAAACGGACATGTGTTTTCAAAAATGTATTTGTGACTGTCGTACATAAACAAACTTAAACAACTTGCCTTGTCGTTAGTAAAATGTGTCGATTAAATCAAAGCTTAATAAATAAAGGTAAAAAATGATTTTTAAAAACCACGTTCTTATAAGTGGACTAAAAAGAAGAAAATAATTTAAAACTTCTACGTTCAAGTACTTTAGTTTAATATGACTAAAAACGTTGGGCGGGTGTTTGGTATAAAAATTAAAGATTTATAATTTAGAAGGCAAAAGAGATATCATCTATAAGTGAGAGAATGAGTGAACTGCATATCTAAAACCTCATAAGCGCCCGCCCCACGTTTTTAGTCATATTAAATCAAAGTATTTGAACTTATTAGTTCTAAATTATTTTCTTCTTTTTAGTCCACTTATAAAAACGTGGTTTCTAAAAATCTTTTTGTACCTCTATATATTTTATTCTTTTTAGTCTAAGCAGAGGCGTAACTAGGTTTTTGGCGCCCTTGGCTAATTTATGTGTGGCGCCCTTGATAAATCGACAAGTTTCAGTTTTGTGATTGTTTCATTTGTTAGAAAAAATAATTGAATTTCTTTTATTTTATTTATGACAAAAATTACGTAGTCTGCCAGTGACAGTTATACAACGTGATTATAAAAAATGCATAACACAGAAACAATACTAATTTGCAGTTTATTATTATTTACTAAATAATACCAAATAAATTGGTTGATAAAACGGGATATTGTTGCGTTAATAAAGAATACAGCAAAACTTGAAGTAACGTGTATTATAAATAAAAACAATAGTGTCGATGTTTCATACTCATTATCTCATACATAACGATAGACACTCAAAATTAAAAGTAAATTTAAGTAACACTCCACCGACTATAGCTCAGCACTTCCGTTAGCTGGCGTATTGGCGTGTTGCTATTACAGTCGGACCTCTCTAAGTCGTATTGGCGTGTTGCTATTACAGTCGGACCTCTCTAGTCGTATTGGCGTGTTGCTAATACAGTCGGACCTCTCTAAGTCGTATTGGCGTGTTGCTAATACAGTCGGACCTCTCTAAGTCGTATTGGCGTGTTGCTAATACAGTCGGACCTCTCTAGTCGTATTGGCGTGTTGCTAATACAGTCGGACCTCTCTAGATCGAACTCAATGGGGGAAAAAATTCGACTTACGGAGTTTTCGAGTTAAGGAAACCGGCGTAATACGCGCAGATTAATCAAGGAAAATGTTGATATTGAGAGGGGGGGGGCACAGCCATAGCGGCTAGAAGGCTTGACAGGAAGAGGGGCGGTGATGTTTCATATGAAAGGAGCCAACTTGCTTTGACATACCAACACAAGCTTGGGAGAGAGGACACCTTCCCTCCCCCCCCCCACTTTACTCCCTTTGACAGTGGGATGGGGATAGTAAGATTTTTCTTTTTAAAAGAAAGACTGTAAAATCGTATCGACATTGGAATGATAAGAAGCCCCGCAAAGGCCACACACATAAAATAAAGATATTATAATGGTTTAAATGAAATATATTTAAATATAATTAATTATTCACTTTTTGTTATCGAGGATAAAAGTGAAATACAGTCGGACCTCGTTAAGTCGAACTTCCCCGAAGTCGAAAACCTCCCTATATCGCATTAATTGCTAGGTTTCCGGCCGAATTCCATAAGACTAATGTATTTTAGATCTCCTTAACTCCTAGATTGTTTTACTTTCAACCTCTATTATTCGAATTGTCCAAGGTGTTTGGGTTATTATTCCGGATTGACATTTCAGAACACGTGTTCCGTAGAGCCACTTAAAAGGACGTAAAATCTTATCTTAGTGCTGTGTTGCTCAATTATTTTCTGTCATGCCCACCTAATAGGAAGAAGAAAACAGTTCGCGCCCCCCACGCGCGACTGTAAATAGGATCATTTGTCTATAAAATTGTTATAAGTACACCATTTCGAGCCCCCACCCCCCCTTTAGGGAGCTTCGAGCACCCCCCCCTGGGGGCGCACCCCACTGTTTGAGAAACACTGTCTTAGTGCATTCCAGGAGAGATTAAGCGAACCCTTGCAAGTACTAAAAATGGCAAAGACAAGAAAAAAGTAACTAATTCGCGTACCTTTGCCGCATGCTGTGACTCTTTTTAAAAAGAAAAATCCTACTCCCCCATATCCCACTGTGTAGTGAGTAAAGTGGGGGGAGGGGGAGGGAAGGGCTTGTGTCGGCATGTCAAAGCAAGTTGGGCTTCCTTTCATATGAAAACATAGACACATCCTCTCTTTCCTGTCAAGCCAACTAGGCGTTATGGCTGTTCTCCCCACCTCTCAATATCTACATTGTCCCTTGATTAATCGGCGCCTATTACGCCATTTTCCCTAACTCAAGAAACTCCATAAGTCTGATTTTTTCGGGTCCTTTTGAGTTCGACTTAGAGAGGTCCAACTGTATTTATGTAAATACAAAGTTAAAAATTAGAGATTTAGAGGCGCCCTTTTGAGCTGGCGGCCCTTGGCAACTGCCCCGATGCCAACCCGTTGATACGCCACTAAGTAAGTATAAAATCATACGCCACTGAGTAAGTATAAAATCATAAGGTATATCGAAAAAAAAATATTTTTTTAAACGCATCGCGTGACAAACATTTACATACTGAAACTGACTGAACTCCACTTACTGTAAACAAGGGCAATGTGGTCATCGATGGCTAGGGATGAACTCCGGTGGCGCGTGGATGTAAACAATAGCAGACGGATACAGATGCTATATAGAGATATACTAAAAATGCATTAATATATTTACGTACATTCGATCGATCTGAAAATTTTAATAAAATGCATTGTCATCCCAGATCTATCTGGTAGTAAAATTGTGAAATCTCTAGGACCATCACAAGTGGTTTAATTTTACGTTGGAAAATTTGAAATTTTGCGGACAGACTGACAGGAACGAAAGGAAGTTAATAGAAACGTGGTAAAATGACATGTGTTACCTTATACTCTTCCTCTAGGACAAGTACCAACTCAGGATCGACATGAGAAACGGGAGTAACACGTATTACGTCACGTACGATTCCTTCATCCTAGCAGACGAGTCCATGGAATTACACCTTGCGCCTGGGCAACTTCACAGGTGGTAATATTAAAGACTCGTTAAGACTTCATAACAATAAGCCTTTCGCCACTCCAGACCGTGATAAATATAAATAATTGCGCTACTACTTGGAAGTCAGCCTGGTGGTACTACAATTGTTATGAGTCAAATTTGAATGGTGTCTGGGATGCTAATGACTTTACAGCCATTCAATGGAATGAATCTAATGGTTGGCTAAAAATGAATTACGTTGAAATGAAGATAAGAATTACGTAATTCATTAATTTATTTTAAACTACTATCAAATCGCTTGTTAGATTATCACCGAATTTTAAAAGATGCAATGTATTTTTGTAACTAATCTAACAATGGAATATTTATTGCATAATTATTTCTTGTATACACAATGGCGAAAGCCAAAATGTTATGCACTGCTGTTACCATATAATTTAGCGCACAATAATTTATATTGCATATGTTTACTATGTGAGACTAGTGAAGTAACACTACACGCATGTCACAGAGTAAAAAATGAGCCTAGGGACATGATACTACACATGTCACAGTGTAACAGATTAGACTGTACACCGGGTAGATCAACAATGCCGAATAGTGAATGGGAAAAGCTAAGAAAAGAGAAGGGACACAATATTTGTAGACCACATGACAGTTTTATATTTAGTTTATGCAGTGGCGTCACTAGGGGGTGCGAAGGGGTGGGTCGCCCCGGGTGACACCATCGGGGGTGTGTGACACCATCGTGACACCAAAATTTCAAATTTTACTGTGTACGATTTTATGTCAATAAAACAAACGATACATTTTCTTTGCCTATAAAAAAATACGACATAACAAGGGAGGGACACCAAAATGTACAATTCTGTATGTCAACGTTATTCGGCCGGCACAGGAAGACTCGGAAGAGTACTATGGTTTAAGTCATGAGGGGGTGAAACCATCAGTTACCAGCCCCGGGTGACACCAACCCTAGTGACACCTCTGAGTTTACATCGGATAGGTTGAAGAAAAAGTTCTACCGACTCGTTCAGGGCCATGTAAAACAATAAATTAGTAGAGACTAGACACAGTGATGAAAATTTAAGTTAAATTTGTATGTATTATATTTCATATTTTCTTCTCATAAAGAAAATTCCCAATACCATTTATGAAAGAACAATTCGATTATTTAATATATATATATATATATATATATATATATATATATATATATATATAATATATATATATATATATATATATATCCCTGTATATATTGCGCCTAAGCACGTCTGTGTGTGTGTGGGTGCTCGGTATGCGGGGTAACTCCCGAAAATAAAATAAACTATTGAAAATTAAGATGTAAAATAATAAACATTTTGGTGTGTAGATTAACAAAAAGGCATTTCTGACCATAAAATATTGTGACATGACGTCATAGGTTAAGCTCACATTAATTTGTAAAAAGGAAACAAAGTAAAAAGAGCCGCGGTTATTTCAATGTGATTTTTTAAAATTGTACTATGCATTTGTGTGTGTGTTTATGCTAGTGTGTGCACGTGTGTGAATCAGTGAGTGTGTGTGTGTGTGTGTTTTTTTTGCTGTGAACTAAAATAAAACCCATGCACACCTTACTTAAGCATCAAATTTCACATAAATAATATCTAGCTCATTAACAAATATTCCATTTGTGTGACCAAGGTCATGCTTAGACTGAAAATAGAAATAATGTTTTGGACAGCTTTTCCCATAAAAAAGTATTACTAAGAAAGGTATTTAAAGTAACGGAAGCTAAAAAATTCATTTTAACAAAATAATTAAATTTCTAGAACAATGCGGTTGTGTGACACACACTGCGGGTATAAATTGTATGGTTCTTTAAGGTATAAATATATTTAGTGTAAAGACATATCGTGGATATTACGGCTTATATATAGGTTCTAGCTTCAGAAAATGCGTGCTCTTGCGAAAAAAATCACTACAAGCAACTGATATTATGACATGATAGCTTGATTTTATTTGGGCAATATAATGCAACGAGGAAAAAGTTTCGTATTAAGGAAGACTGATTTCAAAGGCAGATCATTTGGTTTACTATATGGCAGTTTTCTTTTCAGCTGTATACACTTTCTTGAAAATTAAGGTTTTTTTTTACTGTTCTGATTTAATATCAAATACCTACAAATGTATGTTATATATTAAGGCCTTACCAAATATGTTATTTTATAAGCTAAAAAAAGCAATAATGAAAAAAGGCTTAGATATAAATACAAAGAAACATAATTCGTTATTTTAGTGGAACAAGTATCTGTTAATTTATTTCTTTGTTAATACTAGAAGAAAAGATTGGGAAGTCATTTAAAGGACATAATAATTTATTAGAAAATCAATCTCTCAAAATTAAAAAAAACAAACATTGTTTTTATGTTATTATTCATGTGAAAAGAAAATGTGTCTTTTAAACCAATAATCCCTATTTCCACCAACCACTAAGCATAAATATTCACATAAATATTATCTGGCTCAAACAACATCCTATTCGTCTTAAATTAATTTCATGCTTAAACTATAAAATGGAATTGGTAATTTTGAGAGCTTGGTCCTAAAACCAAAGGAATCATATGGAAATATATTTTTTAATTTTTTTATTCATGTGGAAAAAAAAGTGAGCCTAGATTTTTATAACTGTTAAGGACCGATGATATTCTGGTTGAGTATATAGAGAAAAGCATGCGTTATTAAAGCAGAACTACCAAAATTGATGGGTAATAAATAAATTCATCATACTTTTTAAGGGGAATTAAGGGAACCACAACCAAAGTTATTTTTTAATTGTGCCTACCCCGTAGCTTAGCACCGACATTTCGCTCGTGTATATATATATATATATATATACTAGAAATATACACGCACTTTGTAGCGGGAGTGTGCTGACCCTTTATCCCAGTATTAGTTGCTGGTTATTGCAATTTTTTTTTGCCAAGTTAAATTTCAGATTCATATATTAGTTAAAATCTTATGGGAAAGAGAGAGATATGACATTTTACCGCGTGACTTGTTTTCACTTCATGCAGTGCCTTTTAACATTACCTTACTATTTAAAAGATATTATTTATTAAATAATGAAACTTGACGACCCTAATAAATTTAATATATAATTACGAAACTGCATCGTATCACAATTGTAAGTAATATACTATTTGTAACCGCGTCTATGAGATAAAGAACATGTGGCACTATCCCTTAAAAAGGCAAAAGCTACATAACTCATAGCGCAAATAAAATAAATTATAAATGTACTTTCTACAATACTAAAAAAAAAGCAGTCGTATTAAAATGATATAAAAATGTGCACACCACATTTAGACAATAAAATATTATAGAAAGCTGGCCGCATAAAATAAAGTCTTGTTATAAAGTAAATGTACTGGACCAAAATAACTTTCTTTCGGCGTATTCATAATTGTTGTAACAGGGAAACAATATTTCACTTTTGCTATGTCTCTATATTTTACAATTTATATTTACGGTTTTTATGCAATGTGTATAATTTCAAAAAGGAATCTCCTTTTTCTGATCGTATCTTATCTTATCTGTTTACAGTGGCTCCTTTTATACAGAAGATTATTGCGTCCTACGCTTATCTATGGTTTGTGTTTAGTCCTGCATTTTTATTAGAGATTTAAATGTTGATAAAGTGTTGGTTTTCCTGGATTCTTCAGGCAACCCATTCCACGCCCGAATTCCGGACGGGAAGAACGAAAATTTGTATGTGTTTGTTCTTGCATACGGAATAAGAAAGGTGTTTTTATCCTTATGTCTATCTTAGGGTTGTATTAAGTTATCTTTGTGTTGTATTTCTAAATTAGAATTAATTGCTTTATGTATGATTACTACTTTGCTCTTGGTTCTTCTATCCTCTAGTGTTTCAAGGTCTAATGATTTAACTAATGGTTTTATTCTTGTCAGTTTTGAATATTCTCCAGTAATGAATCTGGCAGCTCTTTTTTGAATTTGTTCTAGTTTATCAATGCTTTCTTTGGTGGATGGGTCCCATACAGAAGATGCATATTCTAGTACAGGTCTCACCAAAGTGAGGTAGCATTTTAGTTTTATATCTCTATTACATTTGTTAAAGTTTCTTTTTATAAAGCCTAAGGTTTTGTTTGATTTTTTAATAACTTCATTGTCATGGGGATTCCATGATAGTTTCTCATTTATTAAGACTCCTAAGTATTTTGCATCTTTAGTTTGGGTCAGTTCTTTTCCATGAATGTAATATTTTGAATTTATTTGTTTCTTTTTCTTTGTTACTCTTAACAGTTGACACTTTTCTGGGTGGAAAGACATACTCCAGTTAGTTTCCCATTTTATCAATTCATCTAAGTCTTTTTGTAAAATTTTGCTATCTTGTTCTGATTTAATTGTTCTATAGATTATACAATCATCAGCAAATAACCTAACTTTTGTACATGTTGAGATGTTGTTGAGTAAATCATTTATATAAATCAAAAAGAGTAAGGGACCTAGCACAGTTCCTTGTGGAACTCCTGAGTTAACCTTTATTGGTGCAGATTTAGATCCATTAATTATTACAGTTTGCTCCCTGCCTAAAAGGAAGTCTTGGATCCAGTGATGTAAGGGACCTGAGATTCCAAAGTAGTTAAGTTTTTTAAGTAAACTAAGGTGGTGAACTTTGTCAAATGCTTTTGAGAAGTCAAGTAATATTGTGTCTATTTGATCATTATTGTCTAAGCCTTTTGATAATTCATCTATTAATTCATCTTAATTGTGTTTCACATGATCTGTTTTTTATAAAGCCGTGTTGATGTGGGCATAGGGCATTATATTTGTCTAGGTGGCTAATTAGTTTACTATATATTATGTGTTCTAGCAATTTACAGGTGATACTAGTAAGTGATACAGGTCTGTAATTACCAGGGTCTGATTTATCACTTTTCTTAAAGAGTGGAGTTACGTTAGCTAATTTCCAATCCTGGGGCACTTTACCCTGGTTTAGAGAGGCTTGAAAAAGAACTACAAGGATTGCGGACAGTTCATTGCTTAGTTCTTTTAATAACCTTGCAGACAATTCATCTGGGCCAGTGGCTTTGTTTATTTTAAAGTTTTTTTAGGATTGAATGTATACCTATCTCGTCTACAGTTATGTTGTCTATTTCTTCCATATTATTTAAATTTATTTTGTCGCCTGAGGCAGAGAATGATGATGCAAAATATGTGTTAAGGATATTAGCTTTAGTCTCATTATCATTATAGGTTTTATCATTTGAGCCTTTTAGTGTGGCTATTCCTGTAGGTTCCATTTTTTAGATTTGATAAAGGATCATACGTTTTTATTGTTGTCTTTAGAAATTAAATTGATAAGGCAACATATTTTGTAAATTATATTCAATGCACACACACACCAGATTTTCTATCTGAAAAAAGAAAAAAAAAGAAAAAAAAAGAATAAACCATCTGTTAATAACTTGAACTTGAACTTGAACTATCCCTTAACCCGTTGTTGGGTCGTTGAGGCACCATCGTGAACTGCACACTAACACACGCCATTTGTCACGGTCCTTTGCTGCCCTTTGAGAGTCGCTGAATGACAGGGCGGTCCACTCTTTGATATTGTCCTCCCATCTCTACTTTTGTCTGCCTCTTTTCCTTCCGCCCTGGACGGTGCCTTGTAATATGGTTTTTGCGAGACCTCCAGTTCTTGTCACGTGTCCGTACCATCATAATTTCCTCTTCTAAATCGATGTGAGTAGGTCCTCGTAGGGGCCAATGACAGTACTTATTTTGTTGCGGACCGCTTCATTTGTGATGTACGCTGTGTAGGAGATGTTCAATATCTTTATAAAACATCTCATCTCTAGCGCATTGATTCTTCTTTGGAGGTCTGCAGTGAGCGTCCAAACCTCACAACCATACAAAAAGACCGACATCGCTAGAGAGCGCATTAGCCGGATCTTTAATCTCAGGGAGAGCTTCTTACTTTGCCAGATGTGCTTTAATTTGCTCAATGCTGCCATTGTTTGGGCTACTCTGGCAATAATTTTTGGCTTTGAGCCTTCGTCGGATATTATGGCCCCTAGATACTTGAAGGTGGAGACTTCTTCGACATTTAATTAACTCGACCACCACGCCCACTACTTAAAATCTACTTAACCTATAGAGCCAATAAATTAAATTATAAATGTTATATGTGAAATGTACTTTCTAAAATACTTGAAAGAAACTAAAGCAGTCGTTTTAAAAAGAATTCAAGAAAATGTGCGCACCTTATTTAGACAATAATAAAAAAATTGTTATAGAAATATTCTGGCTTAATAAAAAGTCTGCTTAAAACAGCTGGACAAAAAATAACTCTATTTTTGTAATCTATTTATAGTTGTTCTAATATGGAAATGATATTTGAATTGTTATATGTTTGTGTCTACATTTAAGATTTAAATTTACGGCTTTATGCAATTGGTATATCATAAAGGAATGAAATTACTTTTTGAGTCACTTTCATGGCCCAACAACAGATGTTTCTAAAAAATAAAGAAATTAGGCTATATTCCTAATTTAAAAAAAAACAACACAAAACAAATCAAATTTATGTTAAAAAAAGCATGTGAAACCATGACAATAATTGATTTTTAAAATGGCATATGTTAATCCAACTACAAAGGAATGAACATAACATATTCAATTCGCAATACAAAATAATTAAGCGTTTTCAGGATCACTTTATTTAGTTTAATCTACTATGTTAATAGGTCCGGTAGCCTAAGTTTAAATAGTATAAGTGTATAGATTACGTAAAAGACAAACAAAATATAAATGTAAGATGCGTACACGAAAATGTGCGCACAGTAATCAGGCCATAAAAGATTTAAGAACGCGCATCGCTAAAAATGAAGCCTTAAAAAAAATACTGACAAAATTATTACAGAAACAGGTTTACACAAGTTTAAGATACAACCTAAACTTTTATACCAGGTTTTATTACAGTTTGAAGTTTTCAGATAATACATCTTTCTGAGATTATAAGCAAGAAGGGTAAAAAAATTCTTAAACCATCTGTTGAAGTATTTTAGTATCACTATGACATCATCAGCTCATTATCCCAATGGAATGGAAAAATCCCTATTTAGTGTTAAATGTGGACGTAGACTAATGTCTAAAAATCAAAGTCGCTTATTTTTCAAATACAGATTTTGCGTTATCCATTTCGTTATCAGGAGGATTAAATAAAACACAACGATTAATATATGACTTCGAGAGTGTAAAAATGAATCATTTCCTATAATAAGTAGGATTCTCTGGCGTAACTTTCTCCTATCCAACCGAATGTATTTACTCTTTAGATTATTGTAAAACGTAACACATAAAATAGATGCATTTAAGTAATATCAATAATTATCCCCACATTGCAACTGGGGATTGTAATTTTAGAACTCTTCAACTAATTGATGAATTTTAGAGATTATCTCATGTGAGCTATGATATGCGAGTATTGTTCAATGCTATAATCAAATGTGCATTCATTGTCGACGAGACACATTTTTACATCAAAAATGGAGAGAAGGAATGAATGAATATTTAAATAACTTTAAAAAAAAAGAAAAAAAAATTCTAAGTTTTGTAAAGACATTTTTTTAAAAGAAAGAAAATAAAACATCAAAAAAAATTAAATAAATAAAAATGGACAATTCTGATAAAATTAAAACGATTTATTTATTGAATTTGAAGTAGTAATTTTAAACATTTAATACCTGCTTAGTAAACGTTCGTACATTTTTAAAATTGTAAACATATATATATATAAGGATATTCAACACCACATATATATAAGGATATTCAACACCACATACATATTTATGTTACAAATGATATGTGCAATACTATACATCTTTTCCAGTCTAGTTTTTATACGACCCTATAGGCTTGAACGACTGCAAATTGGTTCTTAATGAAAAACTATTTATTTTTAACTTATTGGAAGAGAAATAATGTTCATTTACAGCATTTTATTGGAAATGATAATACACATTTTAAAAAAAAATCGTATTTATATTTTTGGAACGCCCTAAATTCCCAATGATCTAATTGGATATATACGCAAGCATGTGAAAGAACAGAAAAGTAGAGATGTTTTCCTACAAACGGAGCTTTTAGATTGCTTTTGTATAAAACAAATCAACCATGTTAAAACTCACATGGCTTTTAAACGACACTTCAATCATCACTAGCGCCAGAAATAAAATCCCATTTTTTAATAATTAGAACCTATTATAAATTCATAAAACCTCTACAATTATTGTAATTAAAATATTTTTAATGAATTCAACTATAAACCCATTTTTCTATGAGATGCAGCTGTATAAGAAAACGCTTAAGTCAATGCTTGCATAATTTTTTCTGTCTTTCTACGTAGCACTGTAATAGTTTAGAAACCCTTGTGTCAGACTGCCCATATCAAACACACGATAATGTAAGTAAATGACGATTAGCAAAACTAGGTAATATAAGCGAAGAAACAATTAATAAAATATGCTGAATTTTTCTAAACACGTTGTACCTTAAATCGTTATTTCAGTGCATTCATCAGTTACAAACTAATCATGGGGTGAAGTTGAAATGTTAATATCAAAACTCAGTCAAGATAGATAACTCACTCTAAATAACACACTAATATCTGAGGGCGGTTATCCTTCATGACCCACGCTATTAAAAAATTGTTGTCATCAACAACTGTAAGTCCCTACATACATCATCAAAACACACCAAATCTGATTTTGTGAAGTTACAGCTATCAGATGGCCCTTGTATAAATACGATTCATAATAAATTTTTGTGTGTAAGTGAAAGCTCACTCAATAAAACAAGGTCATAAATAACAGAAATATTTTTTTTAATGTACTAAAAAGTGAATGTCCAAATTATTTCTATGATAAATATTACACACAAAAAAAAAGCATACTGAAAAATAATGAGACGATGTTGTGATATTTTCAAGATTCGTTCAAAGATCTCCAATTAAGTTTCAGATCCTGAAGTAGACGTGCACTGTTAAAAGGAAATATTTTTTCAAGATTAAATAAAAATGTTTTAGTTCTTTGACCTTAAAGGTATAGACTATACATACATTTGAATTACTATGTTTGTAATGTATTTTTTAAAAAATTTTAACTTATAATATCCTAAATGTATTATACGTCAAATGAAGTAAGCGATGGTGTAACCGAAAATAATCTTTAATTATTTTTTTTCATTATTCTATTAGATTTTTTAAAAAATCAGCATTATTTTAAAGGAAATCTATGTTATATTACAAATAATGTTAATATTGATTGTAAATATTTAACTCCTTATCATTCACATTAACCGATTTCTCTTTAGGTTGGCCAGTTTTTCATGAATTGATAAGTTATTTTATTTTGTTCGATTTACACATCGAAAAAGCATTCTCACCGATAGTATTGCAGTATAAGGATAAGACATTGAGTGCTACTAGACTAAAGTATAAAAATCCAGTCTCTCTTATTCTCTTTCTCACTCTCTATATATATATATATTTCTCTCTCTCTCTCTCTCTCCGTATATATATATATATATATATATGCTTTTATGTGCAGTAGATAGGTTCACCGATTTCACCTGTTTTCATAGAAAATTTTTATTTTCTTCTTTTTAGTGCACTTTCTATATGTAAATAAAAGCGTGTCCTTTTTTAAAAAAAGATTTGTTTACATTATTTTATTCTTTGTATAATTGTATAAATGTGATTCCATAGGCGAATGTTAAAACTATCATGGACGGAGAAGAGGCGTAATGAAGAGGTTCTAATAATAATAATAATAATAATTGATAATTTATATAGCGCTGTATCCCAGCAAGGAACCAGGCTCACAGCGCTTTATATGGAGAAGGACAGACAAGGAACATTATGTCTAAATTTAGAAGGAGACAATCTGGATTTTTTTGACACATCATGAGGTGAGGCAGGTTGGAAAACATGGTAACAACAGGAAAGATCGAGGGCAAAAGAGATCGAGGCAGACAGAGAGAAAAGATGCTGGATGAGCTGACTAGATGGCATGGGGCGCGATCACCAGCGGAGTTGATTGACAAGACCAAAGACAGAGAGCTGTGGAGAGGCATGACCGCCTACGCATCTGGGCACGGCACTGAGATCATGATGAGATGATAATTGTATATTTATTTGCTTGATTTATTTATAATAGACGCCCCGCGGCATAGCATACGCCGCAGACTTGCTCATGGAGATTGCAAAGAAAGTGGAGAAAGAACGGACACAAACTACAGCACGAAGAAATCAAAACATTGTTGGTTTGGGGTGGGGGACTGCCAACTCATTGTGGTTTCGAGACATTTGCAGGCGAAATTCGGTACACCCATAACTTCTATGAAGTCAGCTAGAAAACGATAATCGGTTTAAAATCGGAGTTACGTAATCGATAATCATTTCAAAATGACATTAACATCATCAAAGATCATAGCGGTAAGTGGTAGATAGTTTGGGAATGTTACAGACAGATTAACAAATTAATATAATATTTTAGGTTTTTAACTGTTTCTTTGGTGTTTTATATATCGATGAGATTTTAACCGAAATTCATTTGCTTGAAATGCATAACATCATCTGAAATTTTACAATCTACAAAGTGTTAGAACGATCAATGTTTTATGTTCTAAAAATGATTGCTAAATGAGACTCCTGGAATATTTTTTTTTAAATTCTCTCTCTCTTCATAACTTTTACTACAATTTTTGCAAATAAATGCTAAATAAGATTGCGACTTGTTCCTCAATTATTTTAAATATATTAAGAGGAAAAGTATTGCTGTCTATTTCGATCACATATAGACAAGAAATATAACGATTTCGGCTACAATCTTTAGTGCCAGTGTATGCTTTGATAGGACGAAGGTGGTTTCTTTCATGCAAATCTCTATGACTTTTATCCCTCCGAAAAGTAAAAAAGGGATAATTTTTGAAGACCTACTGTGTTACTGCGTCATTTATAAGGAATATCCGTTTTTTGTGGAAATTACCAAGCGGCTGACTGGGTCATAAGGCTATGCGAAAGAAATATTAAAATAAATTGTTTGACATGAACTAATTAAAACACATTAATATAGAAATGGCTTTAAGCAAATTATAGCATCTCAAGAGATTAATATCACTGGATACAAACACCATTTGGATTCAATAACACTATGTAGGAATAAATTACAGATAAATTTAATTACCCCGGTCAACTGATTGTTTGTTGGTGTTTTTTTTTGTGTGGACAGGAATAAATTATTTGGAATTGACTGTGTGTGAAAGGAAAATTTGACTAAGTGCTGGTAATTAATGAACAACAAAAATAGTTTACCTCGTTGTCAAAAGTAAAAGGGAAAAGTATTCAGCGGCAGTCCTTATTGTTACGTTAATCCTAATATAAACTTTATACACTTTATAAACAGCCGATAATCTCAAATCTTATGATTACTTAATGTGTAGCAAGTTTTATTTTCAAATATTTTCAAAACTAGATATGCCGTTAAATATGTATTGATAATATGAAATATCATCTCTTCAATTATTAATTTTTGATTTATTTAACTACATGTTTTGCGGCCTCCATCTTGTTATCAGGGAAGAAACAATAAAAAAACAAAAATTAATTCATGACTTCGAGATTTTAAAAATGAATTATTTTTTTAACAAATAGGATTCCCCTGTGTAACTTTCTCCAACCTTAGTGCAGAGTCCAACAGAATGTATTAACTCTTTAGATCATTGTAGATAATAACTCATTAAGTAGAAACATTTCAGTCATATCTATTATTACCCCAACATTGGAACAGTGGACGGTAATTTTAGAACTCTTCAACTATTAGATGAATGTAAGAGTTAAACCCACGTGAGCTATGATATGTGAGTATCGTTCAATGCTATAATCAAATGTGCATTCATTGTCGACGAAACAACCTTTTACATTCAAAATGGAGAGAAGGAGTAAATGAATATTTAAATAACTTCTGAAAAAAGAAGAACAAAAAAATTACAAATTTTGTGATGCCAATTTTCTATAAAAGAAAACATCCAAAATGAAAATAAAAATTAACAATTCAGATAAAATTTAAACATATTTATTTCTTGCAGTAGTAATTTTAAACATTTTTCTCAGAGACAGAAAACGACGAGAGCTCTCATGATGAATAACAGCGTCAAAAATGGAGATGAAAGTTCCTTAATCCATTAACCCTCAACAATGGTTAGTAATGCTTAGTAAACGATCGTACATTTTTACAAGTATAAACATAGGATTTATGATTTAATATGAAAAAACGAGGGACGGTTGCTTTATGAGGTTTTACATATGCAGTTCACTCATTCTCTCACTTATAGATCTCTATTTTGCCTTCTAAATTGTAAATCTTTAATTTTTATACCAAACACCCGTCCAACGTTTTTAGTCATTTTAAATCAAAGTATTTAACTTATAAGTTTTAAATTATTTTCTTCTTTTTAGTCCACTTATAAAAACGTGTTTTTTTTACAATCTTTTTTGCCTCTATTTATTAATGTAGATTTTATACGAACCTATAGGCTTGAACGACTGAAAATTGGTTCTAAATGAAAAACTATTTTATATCTAACTTATTGGAAGAGAAATAATGTTCAAATACCGCATTTTATTGCAAATTATAATACAAATTTAAAACAACAACATACTCCCATTTATATTTTTGAGACGCCCAAAATGTCCAATGATCACGATGAATATATATGCAAGCATGTGAATGAACTGAAAAGTAATGTACGTTTTCTATAAACGGAACTTTTAGATTGATTTATTATAAAACAAATCAACATTCACATTACCTGATAAACGATACTTCAAACATCACAGAGGCCAGAAATACAATCACATTTTTAAATTATAACCTATTTTAAATTCATAAAATCTCTATAAAAAACAATTCGTTTAATTCAATTTAATTTTAAACCACTTATCTATGAGATGCAACTAAATAAGATGGCGTTTGAGTAAATGTTTGCATACTTTTTTTCTTTCTTTCTACGTAGCATTGTAATAGTTTATAAATCCTTATGTCAGACTGCCAAAGTTAACCACACGATAATTTAAGAGACAGACTATTGGCAACACTACGTAATATAAGCGAAGACACAATTAACAAAACAGCTGAATTGTTCTAAACACCATGTACCTTAAATTGTTATTTCAGTGAATTCATCAGTTAAAAACTAATCATGGGTTTAAATTAAAATACAAATATTAAGACTCAGTCAAGCGAGATAACTCATTCTAAACAACACAATAATATCTGAGGGCGGTTATTCTTCATGACCCACGCTATTAAATAATTGTTGTCATCATCAACTGTAAGTCCCTACAGACATCATCAATAAACACATCAAATCAATTGTGTGAAGTTACATCTACCAGATGGCACTTGTATTGATAAGATTCATAATAAATTATTTCGTTTAAGTGAAAGCTCTCTCAATAAAACAAGGTCATAAATAACTGAAATAATTTTTTTTATTTTAATTGACTAAATATTGAATGTTCAAATCATTTCTTTGATAAATAGTAGACAAAACGAAGCCTACAGACGGTGCTGTGATATGTTCAAGAATCGCCCAAAGATCTCCAGTTCAGTTTAAGCTCCTTTAGTGGACGTGCACTGTTAAAAAGACATATCGAATACATGATGAAGTTGTTAATCTAAATAGACCTTTTTCAAGATTTTCAAAATTATTTTAGTTCCTAGACCATAAAGTTATAGAGCGTACATAATTTTGTATTACTAATTTAGTAATGTATTTAAAAAATTAAGTATAATATACTAAATGTATATTATGTTTAAAATGAAGTGAGCTTTCGTGTAACCAAAAATAAATATTTAGTTCGCGGTGTAACAAGAAGAGTTTTGCATATATCATTAACGTTGAGTGTGGTTTCTACAAGCTAGGAACAGAACATGGCGTTCTCAACCAACTGAACTCCAGAAGTGAGTTTTATATTGTACATGAAAAAATGCTCACACTAGACTCAGTGGGCAAAAAATAAAAATTATTACGAACTGTCTCGTCTTCCCAATCAATGTCAGGTGATATATATATAGTTATTAGGGCTGCAGATATTAATGATTAAGTTCTGGATTAATCGTTAAAAAACATCAACGATTACATTATTTTTTATGATTAAAAGACCCATAACTTACAAATTATTTGAAGACAATTAGTAAAAAAAATAATATAAAATATAGCGGCCGATAAATAATAAAAAATTTCCTGACGATTACACGAACATTTTTGGCTTTAAATTATTGACTGACGGGAGTGTTCACAATGTTGATGAAGTTATTGTATCCATTATGAGAAATAGTTTGTCTACGATGGTTCTAACACTTTGTCTACTTATCAATGTTGATAAAGATATTGTATCCATTTTGAGAAATCGTTTGTCTACGATGGTTCTAACACTCTGTCTACTTATCAATGTTGATGAAGCTATTTATCCATTATGAGTACTCGTTTGTCTAGGATGGTTCTAACAATTTGCCTACTTATCAAACCAAATGAAAAGCTTATTAAGCTAATGAAAGTAATGGAGTCTGACTCAGAGACATAAAACGACGACAGCTCTCCTGATGGATTACAGCGTTACAAAATGGAGATTAAAGTTCCTGAATCCATTAACCCTCTACAATGGTGGGACACCGATATCCGATAATGTCATTCCTTGAGAAGACCGTTTTGTGCATACCAGTTACCTCAGTTTGATGTGAATGATTGTTCAGCTCAGTTTGTTATATTGTCAATTAGACCCCCTCATCACTTGAACCAAATAATGTTTACACTCTTGTTTTTTTGCGTAGTTGGTTTAAAGTTTACATATAAAGGAGACATTCCAGTGTTATTTAGATTTTAACAAGAACGTTTAATAAGTGTTAGTTATAAGTGTCATCACACATTTTAATTTTTGGCTTCAATCGAAATTAAAGATTACTAAATCGTTAATTTTTCAAAAGTTAACGATTAAATTTTAAGTAATCGTTAACAGGCCTAAAATATATTGCCTAGGAATCCTATAGAAAGCCTGATTATACACATTGCCTTAAATATATTTATATATATATATATTTATATATATATATAAGCAGCGTTGATTTTTCTGCAGAATCAAAGTAATTTTTACTGGCATACTCTTTTCTTATTTCTATAATAAAATATGTCCTTTCAAAAAATGACGTCTTCTTCCCTTTCTTACATCTTTCTGCACTTAGAGAGTACTTTCTTCACTAGCGCCACATCACCATCTTGGAATTCCAACCACATACGTGGCATATAAATGTCTTCCAATGTTTTTTTGTAGCCGGCCAAAAGATGAAGAAAACTGATCACCTGAAGACCAAGGATACTTATCTCATTTACTTGGCATTTATTAATGTATTTGGACATACAGAGACATAAAAGAAATACGATTATTTATGTTTAACTTAGCCATTAAAATCTTTTCCCCGTGATGATAATGCTAACTAAAATTTTATAATTATTTTTTAAGGCTTTTATTAAAACCAAGACGAGTGGGACGAAAGCTTCAAATATGAAATATGTAAAAACAAATTAATTTAGCATATGAAAGACAAATGAAAGTGTAGAAACTTTAGGAAATGCCTAGTAAATAGAAACTGAACATTTTCTGTTTTCTGAATTATACATGAAACGTAAAATAAAAATAATTTTTTTTTAAAACTTACTAGAAAAAAAAAGTCTACTGCATACAAATTGACTTTTCCTGTGCCTCACTTTAGTTTTTAATCTATAGATATATTTCAACTAAACGAGCATGTGCAAGTAAGCATTACGAATGACCCTCGCTGGGGTCAACTAATCGCAGTTAACGGTTGGCAAGCGAAGGTATTGGAGGGGTATGTATTACGCTCAGCAATGCTTTTGCATACACTTTCGTTGTTCCCTCACAGAGTACATGTATTTCGAAGTTTATTCACCTGACACGCGGACGGTTTTAGGTTCAAGCCCCAGTGGCAACACTTTTATATTAATTTATTTTAATGTTTATGTCCGCTCTTTTCTCTCCTTTCTTAGTGAACATAAACACCGCTTCGCATGTATTTCAAAAAAGCAAAACAGCTTCGTTCAATGTTATACCAATTCCTTCATCAGGTAACTGTCTGATTCTATCGTACGCATATTTCTAGGAAAAGATCATATGCGAAGTTGTTGCTCTCCAACTTGGCTACATGGCTGTAATATTTTTTTCTCAACAATGGGATAACTTCGGCAACAAGCTCTCCGTTATTCTCAGGGACGTAAACGTAGTCATACATTCTCAACAATACGCTCAGTACATGAATACTTCAGAAGTATATGGTAGCAAAGCAGAAATTGTTACGATGTCCGAAATATTTTCGAAAAATATTTCGGCGGGGCCTCAACGTTCGCTCGCGTTGTTTCCATTTGTTCATGCTACTGTTTGTGTCAGTTCTCCCCCTCTCCCTTGTTTTTTCTTTGCAGTATATATAAGTAAGTTTGGGGCGTATGCTGCGCCGCGTGTCGTAAATTTTATTTAATTTAAATTAAATTATATTAAAGTTAATAAATACTTTAAGCTAATATTTTTACTGATATCATAATGTGATTAATCAAAACTAAAAAAATAAGACTATGAAATGTAATGATTAGAACAAAAAAGGATGATTGATTTTATTCTTAAATTACTAACAGAGATTGACTAATTTTATAGCGTGTTTTGGCCTTGGATCAGGAATTTGCACGATTTTATCTAATGTGAATAAAAGGAAGTTAAAATTGCCTTTTAAAATTTGATACAAGGAGTTAACTTTAGTTTTGTAAATGGGGAAATCTTTCAGGAGCATTGTATAATAGCTATGTTGCAGTTAGGATTGTGTATGTATTATAGCATCATTCACAATAGATTTTAAAGTGGTTATGATAATCGAAAGACGAAAATTTACGTGCATGTCAATGATGAATATGTGAAGAAAGTCAACTTTGTAATCGGGCTGCTTGTTGTTTAAATGTGTATATCATCATCGAATGTTAAAAAAACAATTGAAATGTAAGAGATATCTAATAACAGTGATATTTTTTATAAATTTATATACAACTCTTCAGTAACACAATATAATAATATGAATTAAAATGAACACTTTTGAAGTCTAATATGGTATAAAATGTTATCAAATAAAGGAGCATATTTTATTTTAATTTTTATTCTATTAATTACTTAGTTTAAATGTAAAAAAACCAAAACAAATTACGTGTCTATGAATAGCTAAAGCTATAGTAACAAACATAAAAATAACATTTTTTTCCAAAAGGTCTCGAGACGTTCTCTTACCTCATCTTGTGTTGAAAAACCAAGATAGCTCTCCCACGTTAAATGGATCACAGGCATAGCCGGGCATAAAATTGCTTTATCGGGATCTGCACCTTTAATGTTGTAGGCATGCAACTCTACCAACAAATGAGGGTGGGTATCGACCAAGGCCTGCCAAACCTTATTAGTTGGGACATAACCTGGAATACGGATGGTCAAGACATGGAGTTTTCTTAGTAGAGTCATTGGCCAACTTTTAAAAAAAAGTTTAGATATCCAAAAAAATTAATTTCTATTTTAAACAGCTCTTCAGTAGAAACAACTTTTCTTTGCAAATAAAGACGAGCATTCGCTGAAAATATGTTCAAGCCATTTATTTTTAGTTCCTTAATGTGGAGTGTTATCAGCTGCCATGAGCATAAGGCTATTAACAGGTCTTCCAGGGAAACTCTCCAAGCAACTAGATCTCTTTCCCTACAAATAACTAATAACTAGGGAACCTTCCGAAACCAAGGATTACTGTCGCAAGTGCCTTTCACGAAAGATGACCTCACAAAGGAGGGGTAAATTTACCATACCTCGACTCGCTACAACCTCAGCAACACCCCCGTCTAGGCAAACGAGTTTATTATCCGAGGACCGTCGCTAGATAATGGGATCATCAAAGTGACCAACCTAACTGTGACACCCTTGCGGAAGGTTTCTTCAGATGTTACGTATTCTTTTTTTTTATTAAACTGTTAGCGTTATAAAATGTAAATCTTTGGTGTATCAAAATGTCTTTCATTTAACAGAAAGACGTCGATTATTTATCAAATGTATGTAGGATCGAGATAAACTTTTCATTTATTTACTTGTTTTCTGTAATTGTGGTCATTTTACTGCAGTTTTCGGGAGGTACATTATAAGCTGTGAACTCGGGCAGCACATTCAATATTTTCTCTGTTATTTACACGACTTTTACTAATGAGGTCGACCGTAAGCTTTTAGGTCCCGGCGCATTGTCTTAAAATTAAAGTTAACACCAAATAAATGTGTATTCCATTTACAAACACTGAACAACACGCTCTCCTGAAGTGTTGACAGTATATTTTTGTACAATGAATATATTCTAATCCTAATGAGTATAACTTGAAAAAAGTATTTAAAAAATCATTCGTCACGACAAACATAAAATATTGACAAAGTAAAAAAGTAGAAAAAAAGAAGAACAAACTGTTCAGTAGAATTAACGTATGGAATAAAAGGAAAATAATAAGACAACAATATGGTAGATGTACCTCCAGGCAAAAACCAAATCTTTAAGTAGGAAAGGGATGGACATTTCAGGGTCCAGAAGGAGAAAAAATCTTCTGTCAAAAATACACTGTCTATGTAAATAGTCCTCAGCTTAGTAAAATTCTGAAAATGTCATTTCAAAACAAAATTAAATATAATTGCCTATGAATAAGTGAGATATTCGAGACAGTCCCAAAAATTACAATGTATATATACCACCAGAAGTTCTTAAGAATAGCAAGACAATTCTACTCGAGCCATTGCACGAGCTTCTGTTCCTATGCTGGAAACAGGGCTATATTCCTCAGGACCTTAAGGATGCAAAGTTAGTGACACTATATAAGAACAAGGGCGATAATAATGACTGCAATAACTATCGCGGCATTTCACTCCTTAATATTGTAGGAAAGGCTTTTGCCCGTGTCATACCAACACGATTACAGAAATTAGCCTCCCGAGTTTATCCAGAATCTCATTGTGGTTTCCGGGCTGGTCGGTCAACCACAGACACGTTATTCTCCATACGGCAGCTCCAGGAAAAAATGCAGAGAGCAGAAGATGCCAATATACATTTACTTTGTGGATCTTACGAAAGCTTTTGATATAGTCAGTCGCAGCGGGCTATTTCAAATCCTGGACAAAATTGGCTGTTCCCCACACCTACTTGCCAACATCAGACAGTTCCATGAAAAGATGCAGGGCACAGTGCAGTTAAATAAAGCTACGTCAGAAGCCTTTCCAGTCAGCAGCGGAGTTAAACAAGTTTGTGTACTCGCACCAACACTGTTCGCATTATACGTTTCTGTATTGCTTCGATACGCATTAAAGGATAGCAGTGATGGAGTCTGGTTCCACAACAGAGCTGATGGAGGACTTTTCAACACTGCCCGCCTCCGAACAAAAACCAATACGACAAATGTCCTAACTCACGAGCTACTTTTTTGCGGATGATTCGGCATTGATAGCACACACAGACACTGGTTTGCAACAACTCCTGTAAAGTTTCTCCACGCCTGTAAAGAATTTGGTCTGCAAATCAGCTTGAAAAAGACAAACATCCCGTCGAAAGACACATGATCTCCTCCTACCATCAATATCGAGAATAAAAACTTGGAGGTGGTGGACAGTTTCACCTACTAGGGGTCAACAAATTTCCAATTCACTGTCCTTGAGGAAGAAATGAACAGTAGAATTCGCAAAGCAGCTGCTACATAAACGGGTTTGGCAAAACATCAAGCTAACTGAGAAAATCAAACTGTGTCTATCGAGCCTGCGTTATCAGTACGCTGCTATATGGAAGCGAGACATGGACCACTTATTCATCCCATGAGTTAAGCTTAATAGCTTCCACTTAATGTGCCTTCGTCGCATCCTTCGCATTAAATGACAGGACAAAGTGCCAAATAGTTAGGTTCCTAATACGTGCCAATATCCAAAGCATGTTCTCAATCCTTAGTGAAAGACGCCTAAGATGGCGAGGACATGTAAAAAGAATGAGACAGGATCCTATCCCCAAAGACCTCCTATATGGAGAACTGACATTGGGAAAGAGGAAGACAGGTCGCCCATGGAGAACTGACTTTGGGAAAGAGGAAGACAGGTCGCCTACGGAGAACTGTCATTGGCAAAGAGGAAGACAGGTCGCCCACGAATCCGATTTAAAGATGTCTGCCAGAGAGACATGAAAGCAAGAATAAACATAAGTGACTGGGAATGCAAAGTAGAAGACATCTACATGGCGCACAGTTGTCAAAAAGTGCGTCATAGCAGCCAATGAACGAAGGATGGAGGTGGCTACAGACAGAAGAGCTAGGAGGAGAAAAGACAAAACATTGGGACGCACAGAACTCGTGTGCAAAAGCTGTTGAAAAGAATGTAACTTAAGGATAGGACTGTTCAGCCACGCGAGGAAATGCAACCGAAACCAAACGGTGATGCACCATCGTCTCTCGATAAGGAATAATTCCGATATATATATATATATATATATATATATATATATATATATATATATATATATATATATTAGGGCTGTAAACGATTAATTTAAATTAAATCGTTAACTTTTGACAAATAATTTATTAATTAATCGTTAATTTCAATTAAAGCAAAAAACTAAAATGTATTATGTCAAAAGTAACACTTATTGAACGTTCTTGTTCAAAATCTAATTTACAATGGGATGTCTCGTTGATATGTCATATATTAAGCCAACTACGCAAAACGACAAGTGTGTTGACATTACTTGGTTCAAGCGATGAGTGGGTCTAAATGATAATATAACCAGACGAGCATAACAATCATTCACATGGAACTGAGGTAACTGGTATGCACAAAACGGTCTTGGTAATGAATGGACATTATCATATATCTGAGTTCATTAAGTTTCCTACATTGTAGAGGGTTAATGAATTCAGGAACTTTCATCTCCTTTTGTCAACGCAGTTATTCATCAGAACAGCTGTTGTCATTTTCAGTCTGTGAGTCAGGCTTTATTACTGCCATTAGCTTAATACGCTTTTCATTTGGTTTGATAAGTAGGCGAAGTGTTAAAACCATGGTAGGTAAACTTTATCAACATTTTGAACATTTCCGTCAGTTTAAAACCAAAATGTTTGTGCAATTGTTGGAAATTGATATTATTTATCAGCCACTATGTTTTATTATTACTTACGATATATATATATGATCGACCTACTCAGTGTTACCTATTTAAGAAAGACAAAAATCCGCAACTGTATCAAAATAAAATGGTTATAATATTACCTTGATTTCTGTAAATATGTCACTTGCTATCGCATGACCTTTGTAAATCAGAGGACCTTCTTTGTCAAAAAGTTGGTTTAGAAAAAGGGTTTTAAGTTTATTACCACAGGTGTTTGATAAACATTTGAGAACGTTTAGGCCTTTGGCATGGTCAAATTTAGGCCCATCGATATGAAAATACTAAAATTGTTAAAATGCATCGTTAGATGAGAAAAAATCATTGCACTGTTAAATATCATTATCACACTATGTAAATAAAATAATTGTAACAAAATAATTTCAATTGGAATAAACGAAATGTACATTAACATTTGTTAAATATGAAAAGAAAAAATATTTAAAGTATATTTATTTATGTTTTTTAAGTTATTTAATTCGTATAGTATTTTAACATAATTATAATTTACTTAAAACAACAGAAATGAGCAAAGAAACCAAAAATCGAAACCGTGTTTTGCAAAATGGTAACTAACATTCCCTCAAGTTTATATATGACAATTATCGATTATCTTTTTATAGCGAGTTAGAGCTGCCTATCTGCAATCGTTACTTACCTCTAAAGAGGGGTGATATTGGATTAATGTCATTAATGGTTTTAATAAATCTGAGTTCCCCTTTTCCGAAAACAAATATACTTTTATTTTTTTCAGATTTGCTGCTTTCAAAAGTGCAGAAAGAACCGACCAGTCACTGGCGATATCTTTTTTACTTGACCTCAGATCAATTTCTACATCTTCGAAGTAAGTTGCGAACGATTTTGCGAATTTGATGGCTTGATGCCCTGAAGAGAAATTAGTTCAAAATTATTATATTTTATTTATATCTTTGAAATGTTAAATTTGAGGATGACAGAGAGAAAATTCAAATTACTATATCAAATAGTTTGGAAAGTAATAAAGTGATTTAACGTAGTAAGAGCAACAGTAATAGAATAATGTTTTGGAAATTAAGGGAAGTCATTTGGAGTGAATATTTTAAGGGAACATCAAACAACAGAATAAAAATTAAAACAAGCAATGTTACTGCAACCTCCAGTTACATCAAGTGGTGATGTGGATCTTCTGTTTCTCATTAAGTACGCAGTAATTTCACTGTCAGGTGTGGTTCTCCTCTCTGTGAACTCAAAATATATCTTTCCCAACGGACTTGGGTCCCGAAAACAGTTGTGCCATGTCTTGCAGACCTATACAAGAACCACAAAGGTTTGTGTTTAGTGCTCGAAGGAACTAAAAGATTCCTTTGAAAAATCGTTCACGAAAAAATAAAGAAATGGATGAAATGGGAAAACAGAATAAATTTAAAAAAAAACATTAAAAACCATGTATCATGTCAGTTAAAGTATTAGCAATTATTATTTTTATGTTGTATATAGATTCTATCTAGAAATATCATCAAATAAAACAAAGAAATTATTATAAATATTTATATTTACATTGGACATCGATAACCTGTCAATATTTTTTAAGCATTTGAAAATTCGAAACAACACTATCTGAGGTAGTTCACTCCACGACAGTGTCTCGGGTTTGCCTCCATGCAAATACTGTGAACGCGTTTGTGACGTACATTTTCTTTTTTCAATTTTCTTTCTATTCATTGTTCTTATTTGGCTCTTGACTTTTTATGTCAAATTATTTGAAAATATCTTGACATATAAACATGGCATGGAATGATCGATGCAGTTCATGATATGTGCCAATGCTGCTTTAACGTGCTTTACAAAAACTTATTTTGGGAATTTCCGTTAAATAAAAAAGGAAATTAATAAGATTCATTTAGCAAACTATTATTTCTATGTATTTTACTTTTTCAAATTTACCAAGTTCCTTCTTGCCAATTCAGTTACGCATACATTTACAAAAAATAAAAAATAAAGCTATTATCCCTCTAAGGTTGGGGTCGGGAAACCTTTTGTCTGAGAGAGCCATATACACTCAATATTGTGAAAAGTTATTCTGTGAGAGCCATATACACTCAATATTGTGAAAAGTTATTCTGTCAGAGCCATATACACTCAATATTGTGAAAAGTTATTCTGTCAGAGCCATATACACTCAATATTGTGAAAAGTTATTCTGTGAGAGCCATACAATTGTTCAAAACTAAAAATTCAAGTAAATATGTTGCAATTTGTGTAATTTCAGCACTTAAGTTCAACAATTACGTTTTTGAATTCTTTATGCTTGCATTCTTATCCTGTTTTTATATGCAATCAATATGCCGATCAAAGGAGTATGAATGAACATTGTTTTTAAAAAAATAATCGAACCAGTCTGAGAGCCAGATCCAGCCATCAATAGAGCCACATCTTGCTCGCGTGCAAGGTGACGTCTCAATAACATTATTTTATATTAATCAATTTTAAAACATGCAAGCTTTTTTTTAAAAAAAAATGTTAAATTATGATCTTCTCAAAATTAGCTTGTTTTAAAAATTGTTTAAACCTTAAGTTTAACGAAACGTTAGTATTATTTCAAATATCCTTATGATGTTGCTTTATTCGTATAAAAAAAAACTTTTTCACATTTGAATTACCATTTTAAATTTCTTTATTAAAGTTATTTCTTAGGTATGTGAATATTTGTTTTTTTTTAAATGTTTCTGTTTAAATTTCAATTGATTAAAAAAATATATATTTTCCTTGGTTTGGAAAACACTAATTACTCATTCGACCATCTAACGATCTTCTGATTTTTTTTCCAAATAAATTGTTCTATTATATTTGAGATACGCCTTCAAATCTAACATAGTATCACACTATTAGGGTAAATGAGATTACACT
>CALYLW010000471.1:604799-635877 GCA_944989445.1 Ampullaceana balthica | reverse complement strand
CAGTGGCGTAGCTAGACATTTTGCCGCCCGGGGCGGTCTCCAATTTGCCGACCTTTTTAGGGGATGTCCATAAATGACGTCACGCATGGGGGGGTAGTCACACATTTGTGACGATGTGAGACGAAGTGTTTAAGAAATGTGACATCACGTCAAAACGAGCAACTTTAAATAAAATTTCCACTTGCATATTTCATTACTTACACTTTATTTAATGACGTTTATGTAAAACGCGTGTTACGATATTATAATGCAGCGTTACACTAAAACATACTTAAATGACAAATTTTTTTATTTGAAACATGCTCATTTTCAAACAGAAAATGCGCCCTTTATTTCGGTGTAAAAGCTTGTGACGTCTTATATTGAAGAAGGGGTCTAAGTTTTTGTGACGACGTGTGACGAGGTTAAGGGGGGGGGGTAAAATCAGCCCAAATCGCGTGACGTCATTTATGGACGGCCAGTTAGTCGATTATGTTATTGTTTTTATCAATTAATAAACATGAATAAACAATTGTAATTGAAAACGAAGTAAAAGTGGGGAACATGTTTACCATTGCATGCCATATTTATGTAAGCAGTAATAAAAGAGGCCGCATAAGATTATATGCCTATAAATACATATTTATAAAATACAAGATACTTTTTTAAAGGCCACAAGAAAGTTACTTAGGTAGCAGCCCCTCCCCCCCCCCAAACTGAGACAAAACATATTTCAAATTTACACCCAAAAAAAAACACATTACCAATTACTATTCTTTTATTTTCTATTTATAAATAAAGTGATTTTTTATTTACAAAGAAAGAAATTGTATACATTAGTTTGTAAACATATTTATTTTACTTTCCTAACTTTCATGATAGAAAAATCGTGTAGCATGCTATCAAGATTAAAATTATCTGCACTATATATGGACTATGGAGAGTTTTGCAAGATTTTGTTGTCTTTAATCGCTCATTGTGGAACGAAGATAATTTTTTATCAACTTCAGTTTGGAGTTTCCTTTCATAACTAGCGACACAGATAGCAATAGTTGAAAAAAATCATAGCAAAATTACAATGTTGGGTGCAGAATTTTCCAGTCTATACTGTTAAAAAAATGTTAATAGTTCAGGGAGGCCTTTTCCCCCGTTTTTCTAACATAACGCCTCTTCTTGTAGTGTAGGTAGAGCCATAAAAACCTGGATCCTTTTTCTTTCCATATTGGACTGTTCTTTATCAAACAGATCATGTGAAACACAATTAATAGGTTTAATAGATGAACTATCAAAAGGCTTAGACAAAAATGATCAAATAGATACAATATTACTAGACTTCTCAAAAGCATTTGACAAAGTTCACCACCTTAGTTTACTTAAAAAACTTAACTACTTTGGAATCTCAGGTTCCTTACATCACTGGATCCAAGACTTCCTTTTGGGCAGGGAGCAAACTGTAATAATTAATGGATCTAAATCTGCACCAATAAAGGTTAACTCAGGAGTTCCACAAGGAGCTGTGCTAGGTCCCTTACTCTTTTTAATTTATATAAATGATTTACCCAACAACATCTCAACAGGTACAAAAGTTAGGTTATTTGCTGATGATTGTATAATCTATAGAACAATTAAATCAGAACAAGACAGCAAAATTTTACAAAAAGACTTAGATGAATTGATAAAATGGGAAACTAACTGGAGTATGTCTTTCCACCCAGAAAAGTGTCAACTGTTAAGAGTAACAAAGAAAAAGAAACAAATAAATTCAAAATATTACATTCATGGAAAAGAACTGACCCGAAACTAAAGATACAAAATACTTAGGAGTCTTAATAAATGAGAAACTATCATGGAATCCCCATGTCAATGAAGTTATTAAAAAATCAAACAAAACCTTAGGCTTTATAAAAAGAAACTTTAACAAATGTAATAGAGATATAAAACTAAAATGCTACCTCACTTTGGTGAGACCTGTACTAGAATATGCATCTTCTGTATGGGACCCATCCACCAAAGAAAACATTGATAAACTAGAACAAATTCAAAAAAGAGCTGCCAGATTCATTACTGGAGAATATTCAAAACTGACAAGAATAACACCATTAGTTAAATCATTAAACCTTGAAACACTAGAGGATAGAAGAACCAAAAGCAAAGTAGTAATCATACATAAAGCTATTAATTCTAATTTAGAAATACAACACAAAGATAACTTAATACAACCCTCAGATAGACATAAGGATAAAAACACCTTTCTTATTCCGTATGCAAGAACAAACACATACAAGTTTTCCTTCTTCCCGTCCGGAATTCGGGCGTGGAATGGGTTGCCTGAAGAATCCAGGAAAACCAACACTTTATCAACATTTAAATCTCTAATAAAAATGCAGGACTAAACACAAACCATAGATAAGCGTAGGACGCAATAATCTTCTGTATAGAAGGAGCGTCTGTAAACAGATAAGATAATGTCAAAACAGTAAGTTATTTGATGTTCAAATGCTTCATTTTGTAGGTTACATAGTATTATATACGAATATTTTCTTGCAAGGACATGCAACTCACCAAAGCGTTCTTTTATAATTCCATCCATGGATAAAAACATTTCTCGATGTACTTCTTTTTCTAAAGATAGAATCACGTCTCTTTAATTTTCCCCACTCATATTTTTTCCCCTTACTCCGCGTTTAGTTGATATCTCCAACTCTTCACAAATTGTTTGGCTGATATAACATATATTTTTCTATTAGCACATCTCTTTGTTCTATGCAATGGGTTTGAATTAATTTAAATCATGACGGGTTCCCATTTACTGAGATAACATAGAAAAGAAGAAAGATTGCATTGAATTGAGTAAAATTCCAGCATCTGATCTCGTTTTACTAGTTACTTCTTCAGATGTCAATTTTTCCAAGACGCTTGAAATTTTAAAGTACTGGTATGTCTTTTTTCGAAATTATCTATTGAATATTTTCATATTCTTATCATAAATCTTAATGATTTTCCATAAAATAGACTCGTTTGAAATGTTAAAGTACTGATAAGTCTTTTTTTTAAAAATTATCTATGCCTATTGTGGTGTTTATTAAAGGAGAAATTTGAATATTTTCATATTCTTATCACAAATCATAATTATATTCCATAAAATAGACGAATTCAACTTATTTATACATTACTTTATTAAATTGGATAGGCGTAACATTTTTAATGAATAACCGCATTTTAATGAAAAACACAAATTAATGCAATAAAAGCAAAATAAATTAAATTTTTAATAACTTACCTTACAATAATTTTCTGAAAACTGAAACAATAATATAAATGACTACCTGCAAGTTAAACACAATATTTGAACCACCATGCCTTGTAGGTACGTGTTCGTGCATCATTCTGCGATGTGGAAATTCCACGCAAAAACTTTCGTGGCGATAATAATAGCACATTATTATTCGGCCCAGCGGTGATGTGTTTTTTGGTACTTTTCTTATAAAAGAGTCATCTTTGACTTATACCGCTTAGTTTTCCAAAAAAAATGGACAGCTTTTTTGAGCGATTTAAAATTTTTGAACGGTTTTGCGTTAGTTATAATATCCACTATGTAATCAAAAAAAATGTTGTGCAAGTCCGTTAATTAAGCCTCGAAATTACAAATATTTTTGTTTCACCTTGGTTTTCCCCCTTGAAAAGAAAAAGTGCGTTTGTCGGAAATGATTGTACTTTCAAATGCCCACAAATGCCGCCCCCATAATGAGTGCCGCCCGGGGCGGACCGCCCCACAGTTCCCCCTAGCTACGCCACTGGTTAGCTATTAGGTAAATTGATGGATCTTAACCAAACTTTGTATATAACAACTTGGTAGCCAATATTGAAATACTATAGGGAACTAATTTCCTAATGCCCATTTCTTTAGGGCTGGGGGCCCAAAATGCCTTTTTTCACTAACGTTTAAGAATTTATTCCCCATTCAATTATTAAAGATCTTAAGAAATATAGATAGATATATCCACTATGAAATTGATTGAAATACAAATGTAATTTTAAAGTAAAACATAAATCAGTGGCGTAGCTGGGAGCGGTCCACCCCGGGTGGCACACATTTAGAGGGCGGCATTAGTGGGCATTTGAAAAGTAAAGCCATTTCCGAAAACCCCCTTTTTCTTTTGCAGGGGGCAACCAAGGTGAAACAAAAATATTCTTAATTTTGAGTCTTAATTAACGGATTCCCGGATTTGTTTGATTACACAGTGGTTGTTATAACTAACGCTAACCCGTTAAAAAAATTTAAAATAGCTCAAAAAAGGTATCGATTTGTTTGGAAAAGTAAGCGGTTCACGTCACAGATGGCGCTTTTATTAGAAAACTGCACACACACACACACACAAAAACCCCAAAAAACAACACATCACCGCTGGGCCGCATAATATGTACTATTAATATCGCCATGACAGTTTTTGCAGGGAATTTCGACATGCGCATAATGATGCGCTAACAAGTACCTACATGACATAGTGATTCAAATATTGTGTTTAACTTGCAAGTATGTATGGCATCCGCCCTCATGGGACGATGGCGTTTACTCCTGCTCCTCCGCCCCCTTCCCCCTTCTCCTGACCCTTCTCTCTTCACTCCTAGCTGTGAGTTATGCTTCCACGACTTGAATCCCCTCACACACTTTAGCCCACCAGGAGGTGCGCTCCTTGGCAATGGTCTCCCACGTTTTATGGTCTATCTTCGCCAGTGACAAGTCTTTCTTGTAGACGTCCTTGAAGTGCAAGCAGGGGCGACCTCTTTTCCTCTTAAAAGTGGCCAGCTCACCGTAAAGCAAGGCTCTTGGAATGTGCTCCGAGCTCATCCTGCGGACATGACCAAACCACCGCAGGCCCCTCTCACTCAGGATTGAGTGTATACTCAGCATATGGCTCCTTCTGAGTACCTCGACATTGGTGATCTTGTCCTGCCACTTGATGTGTAGAATCCTACGCAAGCATCGTAAGTGGAAGCTGTTGAGCTGCTTTGTTTGGTTGCATGGCGTAGGTCGTCCATCACTCGTTGCCATAAAGGAGCACGCAGGCCTGGTACACAGTGATTTTCGTCCTATCAGTGAGCTGTGCATTGTTCCAAACTCTTTGATTATGCCTAGCCATTAAAGATGCGGCCTTGCCGATTCTGGTTTCTATTTCCTTTTCCATGGAGACTGTGCTTGTGATGTTACTGCCAAGGTAGGTGAAATTCTCGACGACATCCAAGGTGTTTCCCTCAATGGAGATTGCTGGGACGCAGTCAGTGCATAGTTTCATAATGTTGTTCTTTTTTAGACTAATCTTTAAACCAAAATCCTTGCATGCCTCTGAGAACTTATTGACAACTTTCTAGTAGTGATTTATATTACTGTTTACGTTTTCAGAAAATTATTTTAAGGTAACTTACAAAAACTTAATTTATTTTGTTTTTATTGGATTAAAGTAGCACACATAATTTTTGTTTTTATTGGATTAAAGTAGCACACATAATTTTTGTTTTTATTGGATTAAAGTAGCACACATAATTTTTGTTTTTATTGGATTAAAGTAGCACACATAATTTTTGTTTTTATTGGATTAAGGTAGCACACATAATTTTTGTTTTTATTGGATTAAAGTAGCACACATAATTTTTGTTTTTATTGGATTAAAGTAGCACACATAATTTTTGTTTTTATTGGATTAAAGTAGCACACATAATTTTTGTTTTTCATTAAAATGCGGTTATTCATAAAAATGCTACGCCTATCCAATTAAAGTAATGTGTAAACAATTTTAATTCGTCTTGTTTATGAAAAAATTATTAAGATTTATGGCAAGAACATCAAAATATTCAAATTTCTCCGTTAATAAACACCACAATAACATACATAATTTCGAAAAAGACATACTTTAAAATTTCAAGCGTCTTGGAAAAATTAACATTTGAATAAGTAACTAGTAAAACAAGATCAGATGCTGGAACTTCACTCAGTTCAATGAAATCTTTTTCTTTTCTGTGTTATCTCAATTTATGGGAACCCGTCTTTTTCTAAAATTAATGTAAACCCATTTCGTGGAACAAAGAGATGTGTTAATACAGAACGCTATTATAGAGACTTGGAGACATCAACTGAACGCCGGGTTAGAAGGGGAAAAATATGAGTGGTGAAAATTCAGAAGACGTGGTTCCATCTTTGGAGCAAGAAGTACAACGAGAAATGTTTTTATCCATTGATGGAATTATACAAGAAAATTAAAGAACGCGCTAATGAGTTGCATGTCCTTGCAAGAAAATATTAGTGTATAATAACATGTAACCTACTAAATGAAGAATTTGAACATCAAATAAATTTCTGTATTGACATTGATAAAAAACAGTACAATAATGAAAGAAAGGGGATCCAGGTTTTTATGGCTGTACACAGGACCGGTCTTAGCGATTGCGGGGCCCTATGCCGCTTAGTGTGCAAAACGGATTGCGCGGGGCGCAGTTTGGGTAGTGATAAGGAATTAATAAGGATAATAAGTGAAAATTAAGATAGGCGGGGCCTATGAAAGCGCGGGGCCGACTGCGGTCTCATATGTTGCAGTGGCCACAGACCGGCCCCGTGTGCCCGACATAACAATTCAATTTAGTCAGAAGACTGGGATCAAAGATATAGAGATGTACTCATGAAGACTGGGATCAAAGAGATAGAGATGTACTCACGAAGACTGGGATCAAAGAGATAGAGATGTACTCATGAAGACTGGGATCAAAGAGATAGAGATGTACTCATGAAGACTGGGATCAAAGAGATAGAGATGTACTCATGTGGTGGTAGTAGTAATTAATAACTAATTAATCATACTTTCCTCTGACCAATAGTTTTCATTCAATTTTATTTAGTGAGATGGTGGGAAGAGAGATAGTCAAGCTGGAAGGGGGGGGCGGGGGGGGGATAAGATGGTGCAGCAGTGGGAATAAAAGATGATTTTATATTTAAAATAAAATTATAATAAAATCCATATTTTTGTGTGGCCTGAAAGGTAATCCGTGGAAATGTTACATTTTGACCACATTGTGACCACATTGTGACCACATTGTGACCACATTGTGACCGATAATGCAATATGGATTCCGTAGCATAATTACTTAAAAAAATATTCAAAGAAATGACATTATATCTTCATTTAGAGATGCCCGAATGTCACACAGTTGTCTGCTCCTTGTTTTAATTTTAAGACAAAGGAGTTCCGGGCTAAAAGTTGACTCTGTAAAACATTTCTCACTGTCAGGAGATGATTACCTCCCCTTGGCGCCATGTTCTCAATTGAAATGCTAGTTTATCATTTAAAACTATTCCTTAATTCACACTTTTTGCATTTATTTTAAATAGTCACATTTGCAAAGAACTACATCTTTATTCAATAAATGAGTGAATGTTGCACATTTACTGTGACATTTGTGACATTTGTGACATTTGTCGCTGGTCACTACTCTACACCCAACTACCGAGGCTGATATTTTGGTGTCAATTCAACATTTAATTCATTAGTTTTGTACATTTTGTACACCTCGTACAGGGATTGGCGAACGTATTTGCCCGTTACCCCAATATTATAAAGTTGTATGTTGTTATTACCACAAAGGAGCAGATTTTAGTTGATTATCTAGGCTCCAAATGAGTCTGCATTACCCCCAAGAGTTCCCTTGTTAACCCAAATGGGGTAATTTACCCCTGTTCGCCGACCCCTGATCTAGAATCATAGAATCTATTTTCAAATCGAAAGCCTCTCTCACAAAAAACGTTGGAAATCTGCCACCCGTGGACTTCTAAAAGCTATTTGAATTGAAATAACCTCTAAGATCTTCTCATATTTATATGTGACGTGACAGCCCAGTGTGCCAGGGGAAATAACCAAGTGTGTCATAAGAAACTTTTGACTGTGTTCTAGCGCAGTGCTTTGCAAAGTGGTCGTCCGCGGACCCGTGCCGGTCATCTGCCGCCGGTCCTCGGAAGTTTTCAAGAAAGGATAGAAAAATCAATATACATAATTCCAGTTGTCTGTATGTATGGATGTAACTAGGTGGCGCTGCGAAATTTGTAATGCTGTTAGGTGGCGCTGCGATCGATTTTGTTTTATAGTGCTGCACCAAAAATAACACTTTTCGAACGTTCCGCATACAATTGTTCAATATGATAATAAATGAATCAAATAAAAATAAATGAAAGTTCTGTATAACGTTATTTTAAATCTGATGTGTATTTATTTTGAAAACTTCCGCCATTTTTGACGGGTGATAAAATTCTAGTTGAATTTGAATTATAATCCTCCAATTGCTACCAATTATACTAACCCTATAGAATTTGTCATTTTTTGACAATAAGCTAATAAATGCAAGAAATAAAAGGAAATTTCGCTACCATGTAAGTAGAAGGAAAATAGTGTACCGGTCCCAAGTGCAATTGAAAAAATTCCGGCCGGTCCACCATACTAAAAAGTTTGAGAAGCACTGCTCTAGCGGACTCTAGCCAACATCAATGTTTTCCCATGCCCCAAGACAGCATTCCTGTTTATTTGACACTTGTTGGCATGTATTCGATGATCTTTTTTTAAATATAAATGTGTAGATTTGTGTGTGTTTACCCGCGTTAGTTGACCAGTGTTTGTAAGTGTGTTTGTTCTTTTGTTAACCTGTGATAATGGCCGCCACTTCAGACCTGCTCTCGTCAAAGTAAACCATTTTCTCATGCCCACATAAAGTCAAGGTCGTTGGCACCATTACTTCCGGAATGTCACCCAATGCTGACAGATCGCACGTGGCACGTAGTCAGAGGCAGTCAACATCAACCTTGCTGTTCAAGCATGCGAGTATATGACATCTGAGATAACTGAGTGTGGAACCGTTCAAGTGCGTTTAGGCCTTTTTAAAAAAAAAGTATTATTTAAAAAATATATATTTATAATAAACTTTGTTCCCAGCTTGGAATCCACTTTCCTATGAAATCTTATAGATCTTCAATATCCCATTCCCGGCAGATCCCATTTCTCATGGTGATCCTTTTCCAGCAAGATCATATTGCCTATGTTATTTCAATTGTGATGTCGACTATATTTGACCAAGATCCATCAAAACACGTTGCCGTGTTAACTTTATGTCTACCTTCAATAAAGCATAAAGATTGGGTTATAATTATACTAAAAAAAGATAATAAATTGAATTTTCTATTAACTTAGTTGAATAGTGGTCAATCCGCGGGTCGAGACCCTCATGCGGGTCTCCTGTGTACATTTTGCGGCTCGCGTACAATTTATGAAAGATAACTTACAAGGATTACTGGAAGATTTTAAAGGCAGGTTTAATGAAATGCTGCTCTCACCAAATTTTTAAATGTTTAAATGGCAGTTACTACAGGTCTGGCCACCTCTGGTCTAGTGGCTCTCAGTTACTATGGGATCTGGCCTCCCCTGGTCTAGTGGCTCTCAGTTACTACAGGTCTGGCCACCCCTGGTCTAGTGGCTCTCGGTTACTACAGGTCTGGCCACCCCTGGTCTAGTGGCTCTCAGTTACTACAGGTGTGGCCACCCCTGGTCTAGTGGCTCTCAGTTACTACAAGTCTGGCCACCCCTGGTCTAGTGGCTCTCAGTTACTACAAGTCTGGCCACCCCTGGTCTAATGGCTCTCAGTTACTACAAGTCTGGCCACCCCTGGTCTAGTGGCTCTCAGTTAATACAAGTCTGGCCACCCCTGGTCTAGTGGCTCTCAGTTACTACAAGTCTGGCCACCCCTGGTCTAGTGGCTCTCGGTTACTACAGGTCTGGCCACCCCTCACTTAGATATTTTTAAAAATTAATTTGCTAACCACTAAAACCTGAATTTCTAGAAACTTTTAACAAATGGTTTCGTCACTAGGGGGGTTGTCACATGTGAATCATGAGTGAATCACCAGTGTATCATGAGTGTTTTGCGTGATCGGTTGACGGAGAGGTCACGTGAGTAATAAGCGCGGGAAGAAAGAGTAGTTCCCATTGGCTAAAGAGGTTGGAGAGGGGAGTTGTCAGAGAACTTCCGTGGTGGAAGGACGAGATGTGTGTGCCTGAGTATTCCACGTTGTATAACCTCAAATTATATGTCATGTACATAGTATACATATTAAAGTTGTTTTATTGAAACAAGTTCTTCAGAGGATTATTGTGTACAAGGTTATGTATTGAGAGAACGCCTACAAGAAGTTACATATAATAAGTAAAACCATTGACATTGGATGTCAAGAAGAAAACGAAATATTGAGTAAAGGAGGTTTCGTGGAAGTTACAAGTATATAAATAAGTATGTGTATTTCAAAAAGGAAAGTATTCATTAAAAGAAGAAATATTAGCAGCATTCGTATTTTGTGAATATTCAAGTTCGTAAGAAGCTGTGAATAAACTTTTGTGGTTCAATGAAATATTTGATACAAGAATATTTCAAGATGGCGGCTGATTTCCCAGCTACATGCCCGGAATCTGGGTCACGAGGTATAAGCCTACTGTCAGTAAAAGTGTATGGTAACACACGGTGAACGTATATAGGTCAACAAGCTCACTGATGTTGGTTGATTCCAGGAAATATTTGTAAACATAACATTGAACTTGGAAAGCTATGGACTATTAACAACTGTGTCAGTGTGAATTATAAATCAAGGAACTTAAGTCGTATCCATTCATTGTGTGAAGAGTTTGATAATTGCAATTTTGGATTAATGGAGTGAACTAAATTGTCTAAAAACTACTCGAAAATTGAAAATTTAACTAAGTGACGTATTTCATAGTAAAAACTTTGGACCATCGGATGTGTTTTGTCAATCTGAGGGAGCGTATATATAAAGTATACTTTAAGATCCCGTGTGAGGATGCTTTGTTGTCTCACCTTGTCAAAACTAAATTTCATGGTTTAGACGTGTCACTTATTTGGACTTAACATTTTGAAATCAAGATTTTTTTCATTTGGAGGACTTATAACTTAATAAATATATACCTACATTCCTTACCGAATTGCTTGACTCATATTATTCCATATAACAAAACATGGATTACTACAAAGAATTCACTGCCATAGCTAAAGAGATCGGACTAAGTGGAAAAGAAATGAGAGATTTCATTGAAGAAAAAGTAAAAATAGCTAAAGAAGAAGAAAAGCTAAGAATAGCTGAAGAAAAAGAAAAGCAAAGAATTGCTGAAGAAAAAGAGAAGCTAAGAATAGCTGAAGAAAAAGAAAATCAAAGAATTGCTAAAGAAGAAGAAAAACTGAAAAAAAGCAAAGAAGCAGAAGGACAAAGACAAATTATTGAAAGAGAAGAAAGAGCTGCAAGAAGAGAACTTGAACAAATTAAAAATGACAATTAAAACTACAAATTGATTTAGAGAGTAGAGGCCACAATCCTGGTAATGACACAAATAGAAAGTCAGCACCGAAAGGACACTATCAAAGTTAGAAAATATGATAGCCAGAAAGAAAAAATGGATGTGTATCTGGATTATTTTGAATCCATAATGGCCATGAAAGGTTATGATGAAGAAGATTGGCCAGCACAATTGATGACTCAATTAACTGGAGAAGCATTTGAAGCTTACAACAGTATAGCCAAAGAAGACAAAAGCATATATAAAAATGTCAAAAAGGCACTTCTATGTCATTTCGGAAAGTCAGAAAATGATTATAGAAAAGAATTTCATGAAATGAGAATCAAGATGGACAAAGATCCACAGATCATAGTGCATGAAGCACAAGTTAAATTAACAAAATGGCTGGAACTTACAGCAATAGATACAAGCAATCCAAAGGCCATACTAGACATGGTGTTAATTGACAAGTTTTTAGAAAATGCAACACCAACTCTATTCACATATTTAACTGATAAGAAAGTTCGTACTCAAGCAGAGCTAACAAATGCATTACGCACATTCAAAGACTCTCATCCAAATGTGGAAATGGATAAGAGACAATATATTTTTGCAGCAATACAAATTAAAAGTCAAGAAAAAAGACAAGGTATGAGAAACCAGAGTCTGCCAAACCAAGGCAACAGACAAACTATTTGCTGGTACTGTAACAAGCCAGGACATATGGCGAAGCAGTGTTACCACAATAAAGGACAACCAAATAGGGTGTCACCTAATGGCAGCCCTATAAGAAAGAAAACAGAAGAAAAATCAAGACAAGATCACTTTGAAAACAAACGTAGACAAGCATGGAGAGAAAAATATAATCATAATTCCAGACATAGAGATTATGATCAAGATAGACAATCATGGAGAGACAGATATGATCATAATTCCATATATAGAGATTACAATGAAGGTAGAAGATCATGGAGAGGCAGATATAGTTTTGATTCCAGAATAAAGAAATGTTGATCAGCCATGGAGAAAGAATGAAAACCAAGACATGAATGATAGAAGAAAAATGAATCAAGAAGAAACAAGCACTTGTGACACTTTAGCCACTATTAAAAATCAAGTATATGGTAAAAGGGATGAAGACCATAGTAGCAGAGATAGAGATGGTATTTGTGAGTCTGAAACCATTCGTGCGGAATCATCTGACGTAGGGAAGAACAATTGGTTGTGTATTAAGCAGAATGAAAGACATAGATAAAGACAATGATTTTCAGATAAAGCTTTCTACTGACAGTGACTCATCTGGTCGAAATTCTATTGAATTATCTGGAAGCAAAAATGACATCTCAAAAGCTAAGCGACTTATTCAAGATGCTGGAATTGAAATTGTGAATGGACATAATCGAAGTCATGGTTGGTGAATTATTGAACATTTAACAGTCTGAAGAAACATTCAAAGCCCAACGATTTGAATTCATACTCGTCAACTGAAGGATGACTATCTTTTGAACTAGGCTACGCTATTAGCCGACTACAAATTTGACATTAAACCTGTGAAAGGAAAGGACAATGTGTTTGCAGACATATTAAGTAGAATGCCAATAAATAAAGACATTCTGTGAATTCCTAAATGATACAACCAGAGACTGTAATAATATTAATATTTTTATTCTTGAACAATAGACAAGGAACAGTGTTTGAATTCCACTGGATTATTAGTTAATTTTAATAATATTGATTGTTAAAAGTATTTTAATTACACAAAATTACAGATGTGTTAAAAATTTCAGTTTTCATTTTTTCAGCACAGGTAGACTGTTGCAGTCCTACAGATTTTTTCTCTTGATTTTTTATGTCTAGATGTTGTGTGTAAGGCAATGAATGTTCATTGATGATAAATATTTGAATATATAATATAGATTAATTTGATTTGATTAAGACAAAAATGTTGTATTTCATAAACATTTTTTTTTGAAGGATGGGGGTGAATGACACATGTGAATCATGAGTGAATCACCAGTGTATCATGAGTGTTTTGCGTGATCGGATGACGGAGAGGTCACGTGAGTAATAAGAGCGGGAAGAAAGAGTCGTTCCCATTGGCTAAAGAGGTTGGAGAGGGGAGTTGTCAGAGAACTTCCGTGGTGGAAGGATGAGATGTGTGTGCCTGAATATTCCACGTTGTATAACCTCAAATTATATGTCATGTACATAGTATACATATTAAGGTTGTTTTATTGAAACAAGTTCTTCAGAGGATTATTAGTGTATTGAGAGAACGCCTACAAGAGAGTACATATATATAAAAGTAAAACCATTGACAGGGGTGCAGTGGGGGCGGGCCGCCGCGGTCGACATCAACACAAGGGGTGGCACCAACCCTAGTTACGCCTCTGATAGCGAATGACTCTTTTAAGATTTTATTATTTGTTTATTTATTTTATTATTATATTTTATTAATATCATTTTTGTTAATTCAAAAATATCGTGAACAAAATGCAGTAGCCATAATCTTTTTTTTATAGTTGACTTGAAGCCAGGTTTGGTTAAGGGCCCCTAAGTTGATGGGGCCATAACTGGTGATGGCGGGGTTAGTGGGGGTATTTTATAATGAACAGTTTACGTTTTCCAGAGGATAGAGGGGCCCCATAAAAACTATTTATATAAATAATTGAGATACAATTGAATATTTTGCCCATTAAAATAGCTTTTTAAATACCTGTGATAAGCATGGCTTCTAAACTCTGTGAAATATTGAAACATTCTGAACAATTATTACTTTGATATTTGGGCTTAGTATAACGTCTAGTTCTCTAGTAGGATCTAGACATCTAGTGGCGGCCCAGCAAATATGATGAGAGTGGTCATCTTCCACCACGACGGACGAACAACAGACATCTAGGGCTAATTCGTACAATCCCGACCGTGACGTCACAACGACGCTACCGGTTGCTGGCCGAGAGTTGCTTCCCTTGAATAATGTTTGTTTTCTTATGTTTTCTGTTTTAAAAACCGAGGGTGGGGTCTAAAGTCTAAGGGGCGGGGGAACGCCTCCCCTTACAACTTATTAGATACGAATAAAAATTAAAATAAGAGCGGGGTGGGGTTTGGGGAGGGAGCTTCCTCCCCAAAATAAAAAAAAGAAACGGGGGAGGGGCTAAGGGGAGGGGTAACGCCTCCCTTTATAATTATTAGATACGAATCATCGAATACGAAACTGCGGACATAGCGAGTGATGCAATAAGCCCGCGAATTTCAAGGCTCGCTCTTTTTCGCTTTGCTACCGTAGAGCAAACATCCCTTTGGAAATTTATTAGTGATTTGCTAACTGAGCTGATTGAAGTGTTTCTCTAGTGATATTTGGGAAGTATATAACTCGAGAATTATTTATAAAATTAGTGATAAAAGTGTATTTTTCGTGATTGTCTTCCATTGTCCGGCCGATTTCAATTTCAGCATTTTCCCTCGGTTGGGACCAAGGAGGTTTGATTAGCTGGAGGTGGCGACTGCTATCAGATGGTTCCTAGCGGGTGAAACCAGTGGGCGGAGCCTATTGCCATATTGTTGGACTCAAAACATTCCACCAGCTTACATTACGATACCAGCTCTTCTTATCTTATCTATACAGACGCTCCTTCTATGCAGAAGATAGTTGCGTCCACAGACCATGACAGATGATCTGCTGGCAAGTGATGCAGCATTCACAGGCCACGGCTTTGTGGGTTCCACGCATTACCCAGCCGCCTAACTACATGTAGTGTTAGGTACCCATTCGGAGCGGGGTTGCTCAGGGACGCCCTAGGCCCCGGGAACAAACCCTTGCCTTCACACGGATTCGAACCCGTGACCATCGGTACGACAGTCCAGTGCGCTGCCACTCGACCACCGCGTCCCCATTACGATACCAGCTTACATTACGACACCAGCTTTCATTACGACACCAGCTTTCATTACGACACCAGCTTACATTACGATACCAGTTTTCTCATTCTGGTAACGACTCCAGTGAGCTTCGCTCCTTGGGTTGGGACTATCGATCCGCCTGCATAGCAACAAAGATGGCGGCTGGAAATGACCTCATTTTGGCCCGGTCGGAATAGTTTGAATTTACCGACATCTAGTCTATTGTTGAAATTTCGGCCATCCCATTTCGTAATTGGTGGTAAAATAAAATAAGGGTTTTCACAGCGTTTTGTTTGACTACGACTTACACCCCCCTCCCTCCCCTTCACCACCCCAAACACCGACACACAAAAACATATCGGAGAACAAGTGCCACCAGGGGAACACCACGCAAAGCCCCCTGTTTCTACGCCCCTGTTGACAGTTGCACACACGTTGACTCGTGAGCCAATCTGCTGCAGCTATTAAAGGCAACATTCAGCGACTATTAGCGGCGAGTCACCTTGCAAGGGGCGCTATCTTTTCAGCGATTGCTTCCCTTGCTGGCGAGTGATAATATTGTTACTGGCGAGGGTCGAGGGGGACTGTTGTATGAGAAAACACTCACTTTGATCTTCAGGTTGGCCGGGTTGCGAGAACACGGGTTGGCGCGATGGCGGTGGCAGGCCAGGACAGTGCGAGTCAAACTGCTAGAAATTAACTGTATCATATAGTGTGTTATCTACACTTGTAAGGGTGTAGTGCGGTAATGACTTAATGGGGCGTTATGTGATAATGATGTATTGAGAGGAAGATAGAGAGAGAGAGTCATTGTATTAATAATGGTGTGATGAACTTTGGAAATTTTCATTTCTCAGACCGGTAAAAATCATCACTAATTACGTAATGTTACTAAATTTAGACCAGGTTTACGGATAATAATGCATGTCAGCATAATTAACAAAACATTATAAAAATGTTTGGAATAATACATTAAATGTAATTTTATAAACACATTAATGTGGTTGTTAACGTACACTATATATCTTAAATTACATTAATGTATAATTACTACACATCTTTTCAGATAAGTCGTCACAGAATATCTCGAGATTTGATTACTATCTTAATGAGCTGATACAACTGAATACCCAGATATTTCTATTCATAGATTCTGGCCATCACATGACAAGGTCTATTAGTGTGTGTGTGGAAAAGTTAAACTTGAAAGTGCCTGTGACATAAAGAGGACACTTTACTTTATATGCTAGAAGTGATTAGTTATAACGTGACACTTTAGATGCTAGAAGTGATTAGTAATAACGTGACACTTTAGATGCTAGAAGTGATTAGTTATAACGTGACACTTTAGATGCTAGAAGTGATTAGTTATAACGTGACACTTTAGATGCTAGAAGTGATTAGTTACAACGTGACACTTTAGATGCTAGAAGTGATTAGTTATAACGTGACACTTTAGATGCTAGAAGTGATTAGTTATAACGTGACACTTTAGATGCTAGAAGTGATTAGTTATAACGTGACACTTTAGATGCTAGAAGTGATTAGTTATAACGTGACACTTTAGATGCTAGAAGTGATTAGTTATAACGTGACACTTTAGATGCTAGAAGTGATTAGTTATAACGTGACACTTTAGATGCTAGAAGTGATTAGTTATAACGTGACACTTTAGATGCTAGAAGTGATTAGTTATAACGTGACACTTTAGATGCTAGAAGTTATTAGTTATAACGTGACACTTTAGATGCTAGAAGTGATTAGTTATAACGTGACACTTAGATGCTAGAAGTTATTAGTTATAACGTGACACTTTAGATGCTAGAAGTTATTAGTTATAACGTGACACTTTAGATGCTAGAAGTTATTAGTTATAACGTGACACTTTAGATGCTAGAAGTGATTAGTTATAACGTGACACTTTAGATGCTAGAAGTGATATATGTTATAACGTGTACACTTTAGATGCTAGAAGTGATTAGTTATATAACGTGACACTTTAGATGCTAGAAGTGATTAGTTATAACGTGACACTTTAGATGCTAGAAGTGAATGTTATAACGAGACACTTTAGATGCTAGAAGTGATCAGTTATAACGTGGACACTTTAATGCTAGAAGTGATTAGTTATAACGTGACACTTTAATGCTAGAAGTGATTAGTTATAACGTGACACTTTAGATGCTAGAAGTTGATTAGTTATAACGTGACACTTTAGATGCTAGTAGAAGTGATTAGTTATAACGTGACACTTTAGATGCTAGAAGTGATTTGTTATAACGTGACACTTTAGATGCTAATGATTAGTTATAACGTGACACTTTTAGATGCTAGAAGTGATTAGTTATAACGTGACACTTTAGATGCTAGAAGTGATTAGTTATAACGTGACACTTTAGATGCTAGAAGTGATTAGTTATAACGTGACACTTTAGATGCTAGAAGTGATTAGTTATAACGTGACACTTTAGATGCTAGAAGTGATTAGTTATAACGTGACACTTTAGATGCATAGAAGTGATTAGTTATAACGTGACACTTTAGATGCTAGAAGTGTTAGTTATAACGTGACACTTTAGATGCTAGAAGTGATTAGTTATAACGTGACACTTTAGATGCTAGAAGTGATTAGTTATAACGTGACACTTTAGATGCTAGAAGTGATCAGTTATAACGTGACACTTTAGATGCTAGAAGTGATTAGTTATAACGTGACACTTTAGATGCTAGAAGTGATTAGTTATAACGTGACACTTTAGATGCTAGAAGTGATTAGTTATAACGTGACACTTTAGATGCTAGAAGTGATTAGTTATAACGTGACACTTTAGATGCTAGAAGTGATTAGTTATAACGTGACACTTTAGATGCTAGAAGTGATTAGTTATAACGTGACACTTTAGATGCTAGAAGTGATTAGTTATAACGTGACACTTTAGATGCTAGAAGTGATTAGTTATAACGTGACACGTTTAGATGCTAGAAGTGATAGTTATAACGTGACACTTTAGATGCTAGAAGTGATTAGTTATAACGTGACACTTTAGATGCTAGAAGTATTAGTTATAACGTGACACTTTAGATGCTAGAAGTGATTAGTTATAACGTGACACTTTAGATGCTAGAAGTGATTAGTTATAACGTGACACTTTAGATGCTAGAAGTGATTAGTTATAACGTGACACTTTAGATGCTAGAAGTGATTAGTTATAACGTGACACTTTAGATGCTAGAAGTGATTAGTTATAACGTGACACTTTAGATGCTAGAAGTGATTAGTTATAACGTGACACTTTAGATGCTAGAAGTGATTAGTTATAACGTGACACTTTAGATGCTAGAAGTGATTAGTTATAACGTGACACTTTAGATGCTAGAAGTGATTAGTTATAACGTGACACTTTAGATGCTAGAAGTGATAGTTATAACGTGACACTTTAGATGCTAGAAGGATCAGTTATAACGTGACACTTTAGATGCTAGAAGTGATTAGTTATAACGTGACACTTTAGATGCTAGAAGTGATTAGTTATAACGTGACACTTTAGATGCTAGAAGTGATTAGTTATAACGTGACACTTTAGATGCTAGAAGTGATTAGTTATAACGTGACACTTTAGATGCTAGAAGTGATTAGTTATAACGTGACACTTTAGATGCTAGAAGTGATAGTTATAACGGACACTTTAGATGCTAGAATGATTAGTTATAACGTGACACTAGAGCTAGAATAGATGCTAGTGAAGTGATTTAGTTATAACGTGACACTTTAGATGCTAGAAGTGATTAGTTATAACGTGACACTTTAGATGCTAGAAGTGATTAGTTATAACGTGACACTTTAGATGCTAGAAGTGATTAGTTATAACGTGACACTTTAGATGCTAGAAGTGATTAGTTATAACGTGACACTTTAGATGCTAGAAGTGATTAGTTATAACGTGACACTTTAGATGCTAGAAGTGATTAGTTATAACGTGACACTTTAGATGCTAGAAGTGATTAGTTATAACGTGACACTTTAGATGCTAGAAGTGATTAGTTATAACGTGACACTTTAGATGCTAGAAGTGATTAGTTATAACGTGACACTTTAGATGCTAGAAGTGATTAGTTATAACGTGACACTTTAGATGCTAGAAGTGATTAGTTATAACGTGACACTTTAGATGCTAGAAGTGATTAGTTATAACGTGACACTTTAGATGCTAGAAGTGATTAGTTATAACGTGACACTTTAGATGCTAGAAGTGATTAGTTATAACGTGACACTTTAGATGCTAGAAGTGATTAGTTATAACGTGACACTTTAGATGCTAGAAGTGATTAGTTATAACGTGACACTTTAGATGCTAGAAGTGATTAGTTATAACGTGACACTTTAGATGCTAGAAGTGATTAGTTATAACGTGACACTTTAGATGCTAGAAGTGATTAGTTATAACGTGACACTTTAGATGCTAGAAGTGATTAGTTATAACGTGACACTTTAGATGCTAGAAATGATTAGTTATAACGTGACACTTTAGATGCTAGAAGTGATTAGTTATAACGTGACACTTTAGATGCTAGAAGTGATTAGTTATAACGTGACACTTTAGAGATGCTAGAAGTGATTAGTTATAACGTGACACTTTAGATGCTAGAAGTGATTAGTTTATAACCTGACACTTTAGATGCTAGAAGTGATTAGTTATAACGTGACACTTAAGATGCTAGAAGTGATTAGTTATAACGTGACACTTTAGATGCTAGAAGTGATTAGTAATGAAATATGCGCTACGCTGTCAATATGTAACGACAGTTGTATTAGAAAAACCTGGTGCTCCGCTTGTCTGTAATACTTGATTGATCAATGAAGCTAAGACAAGTCTCCAACATTCAGTCTGCCTTGACTCTTTCATTAAATTAATTTATTTAGATGGGGCAACTTGGCCTGTCAGGGGCGGCGTCTTAAAACAATGTATGAATATAGTCTCTTGTCGTGGCAGGGGCGGAGTCTTAAAACAATGTATGAATATAGTCTCTTGTCGTGCCAGGGGCGGAGTCTTAAAACAATGTATGAATATATTCTCTGTCGTGCCAGGGGCAGTCTTAAAACAATGTATGAATATATTCTCTTGTCGTGCCAGGGGCGGAGTCTTAAAACAATGTATGAATATATTCTCTTGTCGTGGCTTTTACAAACGAACTATACCATAACAACAGCAAACGTCAAAGTCGAGGGAAAGTTTCAATTTAAAAAACAAATTAAATAGATAATACTGGCACTTACACTTAAATAACATTAATTATAGACGTAAACACGCCACCTTTGACCGCCCGGTGCCTGTAACTCTAGGGTGCCAATAGTAAATCGTTTTCCTTGCAGCTTTCGACTCATACTCCTACATTAATTCCATCTAAAACTTAACCAGAAAGTTCCGCTATGCTCCACCATTAAAGGAGTAAATGAATCTCGTCCACCACGATAGCAGACGTCAAACACATCTAGTCTCTGCCCTCGCCAGCGGCATCAAAGGATCGTTCAAGTAAACCACTCGTGTACGAGGCAGTAGATCTATCGTCTACCAGAACAAATAAAACAAGGCCGCTCATTTGTTTACTCAATTTTTGTGAGCTTGGTAAAAATTGCAAACATGGGCACAGGAAATGAATTATTTATATATATTTTGAAGAAAAAAATTAAATAAATGTTTCAAAAATTTCAATCGCTTTTTAAATATTTTTTTTAAAACCTACGACAAAGAATTCTGACGTGAAATTGATAGGCGGCATCCACAAACGTGAACAAAAACTTGAACAGATTCAGACACCAATTATTTCCTATTTACCAACTCTTGTCTCTCGCTAATGTTTTTGTTTTTTCTTCTCCGTCACATTTACAGCTTATCCCATTATTACCTCGATTTCCTTCCATGTCCAACTTCCCATCATGCCTGGTTGTGACGTTCTGTTACACTCCTTATTCCATTCCACTTCCTGCAATCCTGCCTTACCCCCCCCCCACCTCCGGGCCCCAATAAAGAGAAGACAAGTTAATTCAAGTGCCGATCAAAAGACGCGTTGAGCTATTGTATACACCAGACCAGCCAAGTCAAAGGGGTAAGGAATCTCGAGTGGCGCTCGGACAAAACTGCGTGAGAATCCACGAGTTTATTATAGTTTTTCTTTCTTTATATTTTTCATGTACATAAAGAGTGAACAAATCATTTCTTCTTTGAACTTAATCAAAGTTGTATGGAACTTACAGTTTAACATTTATTTATTTGTAAATTTAACAGAGGGTCTCACATTTTACAGTATTCATTGATACACATTCATTCACTAAATATCTTAGTGTAAATGTCTGACTTTGGCAGTGGTGGAAGGAGATGGATGAAGTGCTTGGTTGATTATGGAATATTTTTTTTTAATTCTCAGATGAATCTATGTTTTAAATTATTTAAGAATATGTTTAATTATGAAATGAACTTTTCCCTTTGGCCGCACGTCATCCCCCCCCGCTTGCACGTAACATTTCTACTGTATCAACGATTACATGTGTGGCTATGTCGTCAATAGTTGAATCAGGTGAATTGTCGTGGACATGTAGTTGCTTAAAAAACTGACCCTCAACGTTATCCCCTTGGCCCCCTCCCAGCATGTCAATTGACCTCTCACATCTCCAAGTGACCACTAACTGCCCGCACCTATTTGTCACACACAACCTCGGTTATCGGTCAGCGCTTTAAGAACTGACCATTCACAATGACGGCCAGTCCTTGAATCAGCAAACGTCAAACTGACCAACGCCGGACATGAACAACAAAGCCAGCACTTACTCCTCGGTTTTATGGCCCTCCATAAATTAATGTTTCATTTCCTTGGAATGGTCAGATTTCGCTAACATCCCCCCTCCCCGGGACGTCCTAAAGTCCCGCACATCCGGCCGATTTGACGACCTCCCGCTAAAACGATGAAAGGGTCAATTTGTCAACCTGGCTTTGCAAGTGTCATGGCGTGTCGTCTGCTGAGAACCTCAAAGTGAAATCTGTTCACGCGATGATCCAGTAGAAATGGTCGAAGAACTCTTCACCTCGTTGGGAACATTTTTTGACACAAGACGTCAAGGGCCGCAACTCTCTTTGATGAATGCTGCCCCCTTGAACAGGAGAGTTTTAAACACAGAAAACTTGATGGCGGAGGTTGAATCGGGTACTGTAGGACAACAGGACAAATGAGGAAAGCGGTGAAGAAAAATAAACCCGTAAAAAAACTAAGTTTTTGACTATAAATCCTTTATGTACGAGAAGTAACTAAAAGAATGTTCATTATAATACGCAGCGCAAGACCATCCAAAAATACAAAATTGCAGTTGTGTCGTAAAACATGTTTAATATAATGCGCACCGATCAGGAATATGTTTATAAAAAGTGTTGTCAATAAAATACGCACCTTATTGCGCGACAGAAAGGTTGTTCAATATAATACGCACCGCGACACTCTATCTCAAAAAATAACATGATACATAGGAATAAATAAAATAATCTAAAAAATCAATAATTTCAATTACGGTACATGCGATCGATCTGAAATTTTGATACATTGTTTTTATCATCGGTACGAAACTGCCTGCAAAATTTCAGCTCGCTAGCTTACGAGGAAGTGGGTTAAAAATTGATCCAAAGTTTTGGCGACAAGCAAGGGTTCAAGGGTGCAAGCAAGCAGAAACCACGAGTTAATATAAAGGATTTAAAAAGGGACTTCCGAAAGAGGGATTTTGTGGTAATAGATGAAAATCGCCATAATTTTTTAAAAAGGTTTTAGAGGTAATGTATTTATATCGGTTCATATACGGAAAAAATAACAAAAGATTTCTGTCCACTAGGCTTTCTCTTCCTAATGCCTTGAAGAATAGTTGGGTTATTGTTCTCTTTTTCAGTGATGTAAACTCTATGTTGATGGAAATACTTTCTAAAATAACTTCTTTGATGTTATTTTAAATTGAATTTTTTTTAGTTTTAACATTTGTTAGAACCATGAATGTCGTGTTTTAGTTAGGACCAGGAATGTCGTGTTTTAGTTAGGACCAGGAATGTCGTGTTTTAGTTAGAACTAGAACCATGAATGTCGCGTTTTAGTTAGGACAATGAATGTCATGTTTTATTTAGGACAATGAATGTCGTGTTTTATTTAGGACAATGAATGTCGTGTTTTATTTAGGACAATGAATGTCGTGTTTTATTTAGGACAATGAATGTCGTGTTTTATTTAGGACAATGAATGTCGTGTTTTATTTAAGACAATGAATGTCGTGTTTTATTTAGGACAATGAATGTCGTGTTTTATTTAAGATAATGAATGTCGTGTTTTATTTAGGACAATGAATGTCGTGTTTTATTTAGGACAATGAATGTCGTGTTTTATTTAGGACAATGAATGTCGTGTTTTATTTAGGACAATGAATGTCGTGTTTTATTTAGGACAATGAATGTCGTGTTTTATTTAAGACAATGAATGTCGTGTTTTATTTAAGACAATGAATGTCGTGTTTTATTTAGGACAATGAATGTCGTGTTTTATTTAAGACAATGAATGTCGTGTTTTATTTAGGACAATGAATGTCGTGTTTTATTTAGGACAATGAATGTCGTGTTTTATTTAAGACGATGAATGTCGTGTTTTATTTAGGACAATGAATGTGGTGTTTTATTTAGGACAATGAATGTCGTGCTTTATTTAAGACAATGAATGTCGTGTTTTATTTAGGACAATGAATGTCGTATTTTATTTAGGACAATGAATGTCGTGTTTTATTTAGGACAATGAATGTCGTGTTTTATTTAGGACAATGAATGTCGTGTTTTATTTAAGACAATGAATGTCGTGTTTTATTTAGGACAATGTATGTCGTGTTTTATTTAGGACAATGAATGTCGTCTTTTATTTAGGACAATGAATATCGTGTTTTATTTAGGACAATGAATGTCGTGTTTTATTTAGGACAATGAATGTCGTGTTTATTTAGGACAATGAATGTCGTGTTTTATTTAGGACAATGAATGTCGTGTTTTATTTAGGACAATGAATGTCGTGTTTTATTTAGGACAATGAATGTCGTGTTTTTTTTAGGACAATGAATGTCGTGTTTTCCGGTCACACGCTGAATCGTGTGTCCACCACTCACCCTTCCATCAACCCCCCTCCCTTCCCTAACTGTTATTGCCAAAATTTTATGATAAACTTTTATCATATTTCTCAGCGTTTTTGTTTTCCCATTTCGTAAAACTAAGTTAAAGATAAGTATTTAATTATATTTTAAATAATTATAAAACTTTTTTCCCAATGCCAACAGAGGCCTTTAAAATGTTCCCTGGGAGTTTTTTTGGGGGTTCATGTGCAAAAAGAATAAATAAATAATAATAATATAGTCGGACCACTCTAAGTCGAACTCAAAGGGACTAGAAAAAAATGCGACTAAGAGAATTTTCGAGTTTGGGAAAATGGCGTAATAGGCGCATAATTAGCCCAGTACCCAGTGGCGTAGCTAGAGGGGGGCAGTGGGGCGGTCCGCCCCGGGCGGCACACATTTAGGGGCGGCATTTGTGGGCATTTTAAAAGTGCAACCTATTCCGACAACCACCATTTTTCTTTTGAAGGGGGAAAACCAAGGTGAAACAAAAATATTCGTAATTTCTAGTCTTAATTAACGGATTCCCACAACATGGGACCTAACAGATAATTCGATATAGGGAGGTTTTCGACTTAAGGAAGTTCGACTTAGAGAAGTTCGACTGCAATAAAAAATAATAATAAAAATTAACTCATGTGCAAAGTTGTACTGTATCAATTTTTTTTCTGTGCAAATTGTATATCCCACAAACACTCATATATGATACATATATCCCACAAACACTCATATATGATACCTATATCCCACAAACACTCATATATGATACATATATCCCACAAACACTCATATATGATACCTATATCCCACAAACACTCATATATGATACATATATCCCACAAACACTCATATATGATACCTATATCCCACAAACACTCATATATGATACCTATATCCCACAAACACTCATATATGATACCTATATCCCACAAACACTCATATATGATACTTATATATCCCACAAACACTCATATATGATACCTTTATATATCCCACAAACACTCATATATGATACTTATATCCCACAAACACTCATATATGATACATTTATATATCCCACAAACACTCATATATGATACTTATATATATCCCACAAACACTCATATATGATACCTATATATATCCCACAAACACTCATATATGATACTTATATCCCACAAACACTCATATATGATACTTATATATCCCACAAACACTCATATATGATACCTATATATATCCCACAAACACTCATATATGATACCTATATATATCCCACAAACACTCATATATGATACCTATATTTATCCCACAAACACTCATATATGATACTTATATATATCCCACAAACACTCATATATGATACTTATATCCCACAAACACTCATATATGATACCTATATATATCCCACAAACACTCATATATGATACCTATATATATCCCACAAACACTCATATATGATACTTATATCCCACAAACACTCATATATGATACCTATATATATCCCACAAACACTCATATATGATACTTATATCCCACAAACACTCATATATGATACCTATATATATCCCACAAACACTCATATATGATACCTATATATATCCCACAAACACTCATATATGATACTTATATCCCACAAACACTCATATATGATACATATATATATATCCCACAAACACTCATATATGATACTTATATCCCACAAACACTCATATATGATACCTATATATATCCCACAAACACTCATATATGATACATATATATATATCCCACAAACACTCATATATGATACTTATATCCCACAAACACTCATATATGATACATTTATATATCCCACAAACACTCATATATGATACTTATATATATCCCACAAACACTCATATATGATACCTATATATATCCCACAAACACTCATATATGATACTTATATCCCACAAACACTCATATATGATACTTATATATCCCACAAACACTCATATATGATACCTATATATATCCCACAAACACTCATATATGATACCTATATATATCCCACAAACACTCATATATGATACCTATATATATCCCACAAACACTCATATATGATACCTATATATATCCCACAAACACTCATATATGATACTATATATCCCACAAACACTCATATATGATACCTATATATATCCCACAAACACTCATATATGATACCTATATATATCCCACAAACACTCATATATGATACTTATATCCCACAAACACTCATATATGATACCTATATATATCCCACAAACACTCATATATGATACTTATATCCCACAAACACTAATATATGATACCTATATATATCCCACAAACACTCATATATGATACCTATATATATCCCACAAACACTCATATATGATACTTATATCCCACAAACACTCATATATGATACATATATATATATCCCACAAACACTCATATATGATACTTATATCCCACAAACACTCATATATGATACCTATATATATCCCACAAACACTCATATATGATACATATATATATATCCCACAAACACTCATATATGATACTTATATCCCACAAACACTCATATATGATACCTATATATATCCCACAAACACTCATATATGATACATTATATATATCCCACAAACACTCATATATGATACCTATATATATCCCACAAACACTCATATATGATACTATATATATATCCCACAAACACTCATATATGATACTATATATCCCACAAACACTCATATATGATACCTATATATATCCCACAAACACTCATATATGATACTATATATATCCCACAAACACTCATATATGATACCTATATATATCCCACAAACACTCATATATGATACCTATATATATCCCACAAACACTCATATATGATACTATATATATCCCACAAACACTCATATATGATACATATATATATCCCACAAACACTCATATATGATACTATATATATCCCACAAACACTCATATATGATACCTATATATATCCCACAAACACTCATATATGATACCTATATATATCCCACAAACACTCATATATGATACCTATATATATCCCACAAACACTCATATATGATACTTATATCCCACAAACACTCATATATGATACCTATATATATCCCACAAACACTCATATATGATACTATATATATCCCACAAACACTCATATATGATACCTATATATCCCACAAACACTCATATATGATACCTATATATATCCCACAAACACTCATATATGATACTATATATCCCACAAACACTCATATATGATACCTATATATCCCACAAACACTCATATATGATACCTTATATATCCCACAAACACTCATATATGATACCTATATATATCCCACAAACACTCATATATGATACTTATATCCCACAAACACTCATATATGATACCTATATCCCACAAACACTCATATATGATACCTATATATATCCCACAAACACTCATATATGATACTTATATCCCACAAACACTCATATATGATACCTATATCCCACAAACACTCATATATGATACTTAGGGGCCATCCAAAAATGACGTCACACACCTGGGAGGGGGAGAGGGGAGTCACACATTTGACGTCACATCAAAACGCGCAACTTTAAATACAATTCCTCTTAAACATATGATTTTAAATGGCTTCATGCGTGTTGCGGTATTAGAGTGCAGCCTTACACTAAAAACATTTTTAAATGCCAAAAAAAAAGGATTTGAAACAAGCTCATTTTCAAATAGAAAATACGGCTTTTATGAAGAGCTTTGTGACGTCATATTGAAGAAGGGGTCTAAGTTTTTGTGGCGACGCGTGACGAGGGAGGAGGGGGTGAAAAATCAGCCAAAATCGTGTGACGTCATTTATTGACGGCCCCTCAAGTCAATCATATGATTTTTTTTTATAAATTAATAAACATGAATAAATAATTCTAATAGAAACGAAGTAAAGGTATGGAAGATTTTTACCATAGTATGCCCTATTTAAGTAAGCAGTAATAAAAGAGGCCGCATAAGATGATATACATATAAATACACATTTATAAAAATACAAGATACTTTTTTTTAAAGGCCGTAAGAAAGTTATTGATGCCGCAGGCCCCCCCCCCTTCTCCCACACCCCCCCCTAAAAATGAGACAAAACATATTTCAAATTTACACCCAAAAAACATTACCAATTAATATGCGTTTATTTTTTTATTTATAAATATATGATTTTTTTAATACACAAAGAAATTGTATAAACTGGTATGTAAACATATTTATACATTTACTTACCTAACTTTCATAATAGAAAAATCGTGTATTATGCTATCAAAATTTAAATTATTTGTAATATCTTGTTCTTTGTAACTCATTATGGCACGAAGATATTTTTTTTTCAACTTATGTTTGGTGAAGCTCCTTTCACAAATAGATACACTGATAGCAATTGTTATAGAAATTCTTAGCAAAATGGTAATCTTTGGTACATAATTTTTCAATCTATACTGTTGAATATACTTTAATAGATCAAGGGGGCCTTTTCCCCCGTTTTTCTAACCTAATGCCTATTCTTCTAGTGTAGGTACAGCCAGGACCGGTCTTAGGCTACTTCAACCTATGCGGCCGCAGTGGGCCCCACGTTTTCATAGGCCATACCTATCTTAATTTTCACTTATTATCCTTATTAATTAATAGCCTTAGATTGGAACCCCCAGGGCAAACGACAACGATGAAGACCCAATCGTACATGGAGAAGGAGCATGTTGGACGAGGCTGGAAGGACTGGGAAGAGCTGTGAAGAATTGAGGTGACTGGCAAGGGACCGTGTAGAGTGGCCAGCTTTAACAGAGGCCCTATGCTCCACAAGGAACTCAAAGGACAAATGATGATGAGGATGCTCCTTATTAATACCTTATCCCTACCCAAACTGTGCCCCGCGAAATCGTTTTCGGATACTAAGCCGCATAGGACCCCGCAATTGCTAAGACCGGCCCTGTGTACAGCCATAAAAACATGGATCCTTTTTCTTTCAATATTGAACTGTTCTTTATCAATGTCAATAAAGAAATTTATTTGATGTTCATATTCTTCATTTAGTAGGTGACATGGTATTATACACGAATATTTTCTGGCAAGGACTTGCAACTCATCAACACGTTCTTTTATTTTCTTTTATAATTCCATCCATGGATAAAAACATTTCTCGTTGTACTTCTTGCTCTAAAGATAGAGTCACGTCTTCTGAATTTGCCCCACTCATATTTTTTCTCCTTCTAACTCGGCGTTCAGTTAATATTTCCAACATTTCACAAATTGTTTTTGCTGATATAACAGCGTTCTGTATTAGCACATGTCTTTGTTCCATGAAATGGGTTTGCATTAATTTTTAAAAAAAGACGAGTTCCCATAAATTGAGATAACGTAGAAAAGGTGATGGACAGTGGCTATGGTTAGACATTCGTTTGTTGCTGGTTTGATGTGAACATTTACTTGGATTCAAATTGTCAGCAGTTCAAAGCAGTCACTGACAGCCTCATTGTAAATAAAATGACATAACACTGGGATCATATAAACATAACATATTAACACTGGGATCATATAAACATACTGGGATCATATAAACATAACACTGGGATCACATAAACCTAACACAGGGATCATATAAACCTAACACTTGGATCATATAAACATACACTGGGATCATATAAACATAACACTGGGATCATATAAACATAACACTGGGATCACATAAACATACTAGGATCATATAAACATAACACTGGGATCATATAAACATAACACTGGGATCATATAAACATAACACTGGGATCATATAAACATAACACTGGGATCATATAAACATAACACTGGGATCACATAAACATACTAGGATCATATAAACATAACACTGGGATCATATAAATATAACACTGGGATCATATAAACATAACACTGGGATCACATAAACATACTAGGATCATATAAACATAACACTGGGATCATATAAACATAACACTTGGATCATATAAACATAACACTGGGATCATATAAACATAACACTGGGATCACATAAACATACTAGGATCATATAAACATAACACTGGGATCATATAAACATAACACTGGGATCACATAAACATACTAGGATCATATAAACATAACACTGGGATCATATAAACATACTAGGATCATATAAACATAACACTGGGATCATATAAACATAACACTGGGATCACATAAACATACTAGGATCATATAAACATAACACTGGGATCATATAAACATAACACTGAGATCACATAAACATACTAGGATCATATAAACATAATAGGATCATATAAACATACTAGGATCACATAAACATACTAGGATCATATAAACATAACACTGGGATCATATAAACGTGAGACCGTATCGAAATCAGTTCAATAAATCAATCGATATTTCTTAACTTATCAGCGTGGTTCAGAAATCTTTACCCCATAAGAGTCATCACTTATTGACAACAAGAATGCTACCATTAAAATGACATCATTGATGACGTCTACAGAAATGGAAACTTCCCGGAAATGTTTTCTTTATTATAACTCTGGGCGAAACTTGAGGGACATAACTCTGTAGGCGACTACTCGAGAATAAAAGGGGAGACAAACTCGTCTAGCTAGCGGGAGATTAAAGCGTTAAATTCTC
>CALYLW010000471.1:387299-602299 GCA_944989445.1 Ampullaceana balthica | reverse complement strand
CATTGACATCTTATAGACACCTTATGGATGACTGACTCTATCTAACCCATATCTACATATACACAGAGTGAATTTTCTACAACATAGTCATAAGTATTCTGATTGCATATTAAAGATATACAAGGTGCCCATTAGTGAATGTACTGGTGGTAAATTCATGATAAGAAGATATACTGCATTTCCATCTACTGAGGTATTGAAATATTATAAGTCCAATGTACGCACTGCGTGCTATAAGTTAATGTAATGGGTAGCAATGAAATAGATTACCAATCTATCCTCATATATAGATGCCCGTTAGTAGACACAGGGGCAATTATAAAAATGAAGTGTACTTAATACACTCATATCATTTATATTTTACATGTTGTGTTAATTGCCTGTTTATGTGTGAGGGTAGCCACATTAGATTTAATTCACATTAGCCGAGTGCAGAGATCAAGATAAGTTTATAGAGATGCTTATCCTTCGCGCCCTCCCAAGTGATGCTAATACTCCCCCCCCCCACCCACCGCCCACCTCGCCCTCGTTATTCTGCCTCGCCGGTGTGAGTCTAATAAGGGGTGACAACTCGTGTCAGCACGGCTTCCGGGTCTGTGTTCCCCTTGTCAATACTATTCAATACAAAATGTCTGGCTTTGAACATAGTCGTCAGGTGGCGGGGCTGGGGTGGGGATATTCTACGACCCCAGCAGCCTCCTTGGGCAGCAACGGTAACTCGTGGTTACAACAATAAGGGGCTACTCCCCTTGACTCAGCTGACCTAGAGATTTTGTCTAGTTAATCATTGCTTCAATGTGATCCTAAAAAATAGATTAATAATTCATCAAGTATTAATTTAAACACATTCCAGAGTTGATGCTATAAAACTCTTGATAAAGTAAGATCCCTGAATTCAGAACAACAGTGATTCTCACACGGTAAAAACATTTATAGTTATTCAATGATCTGTTTCGGGTGAAGATTTACGAAATTACAGTCTTTCCATTTAATAGATCAAATGATAAATGCTTGTTCAAACCACACTTGCATACTGTGTCGAAAATATTGTAGGTGAAATATACATGTGGTAAGAATTGGCGTAGCGAAGGGGGGGGGGCGGACCACAACGCTTGACACCCTCTCAGGTAATTGCACCAAATTGAAAATTTGAAAATTTGCTTGAAATTATTTTATAAAAATATTTTGTTGATATATTCCTAACAGTACTTGCGAAAAAGAAAGAAAAAAAATCGACGAACAAAACATAAAGTAATGCCAAGATCGATCAAGATTACGATAGTACTGGCTCAGTGCTCAGGTCATCTTGGAGTAATAATATATGAAAGTGAGTATTTAAGCAATGTGTGGGCCACGTGATGAACTTGTGCGGTCAGAGGTCATTTGACGAAAACATTTCATGAGTTACAATTTTAGATGCTGCTTAATAAAACATGACACAGTATAATACATGACACAGTATAAAACATGACATCAGTATAAAACATGACACAGTATAAAACATGACACAGTATAAAACATGACACAGTATAAAACATGACATCGTATAAAACATGACATCGTATAAAACATGACATCGTATAAAACATGACACAGTATAAAACATGACACAGTATAAAACATGACACAGTATAAAACATGACACAGTATAAAACATGACACAGTATAAAACATGACACAGTATAAAACATGACACAGTATAAAACATGACACGTATAAAACATGACATCGTATAAAACATGACATCGTATAAAACATGACACGTATAAAACATGACACAGTATAAAACATGACACAGTATAAAACATGACACAGTATAAAACATGACATCGTATAAAACATGACACAGTATAAAACATGACACAGTATAAAACATGACACAGTATAAAACATGACACAGTATAAAACATGACACAGTATAAAACATGACACAGTATAAAACATGACACAGTATAAAACATGACACAGTATAAAACATGACACAGTATAAAACATGACATCGTATAAAACATGACACAGTATAAAACATGACACAGTATAAAACATGACACGTATAAAACATGACACAGTATAAAACATGACACAGTATAAAACATGACATCGTATAAAACATGACATCTATAAAACATGACACAGTATCGCTGAGTGTCGCCCTGCTATCAAACCAGTGAAAGTGAACGATTAGTTTGAGATGTGCGTCAGTGTTAGTGTTAGATAGGTGGCGACAATTGATACTCTCTGTCAGTGCTTCTCAAAGTGGTGGACCTCAGACCGGTGCCGGTCCGTGAGCCATCCGCTGCCGGACCGCAGAAGTTAACAAGAAAGGACAGAAAAATAAAATTATTATACTCCATTGGAACCATTAATACTAACCCTATGAACTTGAACTTGAACTATCCCTTAACCCGTTGAGGGTCGTTGGGGCACCATCGTGAACTGCTCACTAACACACGCCATTTGTCCCGGTCCTGTGCTGCCCTTTGAGAGTCGCTGAATGACAGGCCGGTCCACTCTTTGATATCGTCCTCCCATCTCTTCTTTTGTCTGCCTCTTTTCCTTCCTCCCTGGACTGTGCCTTGCAGTATAGTTTTTGCAAGACCTCCAGTTCTTGTCACGTGTCCGTACCATCGTAATTTCCTCTTCTTAATTGATGTGCGTAGGTCCTCGTAGTGGCCAATGACAGTACTTATTGTGTTGCGGACCGCTTCGTTTGTGATGTGCGCTGTGTAGGAGATGTTCAATATCTTTCTGAAACTAACCCTATAGGATATGTCAATTTTTCGACAATAAGCACATACAATTAAACAAATAAAATAAAAAAATACATTACATTTCGCTACCACGTAAGACCGTAAGTACAGGGAAATTAGTTCACCGGTCCCTGGTACAAAGGAAAAATACCTGCCGGTCCACCATGCTAAAAAGTTTGAGAAGCACTGCTCTATATGATCTCTTTTAGAATGTAGAAGTTTGAGAAGCACTGCTCTATATGATCTCTTTTAGAATGTAGAAGTTTGAGAAGCACTGCTCTATATGACCTCTTTTAGAATGTAGAAGTTTGAGAAGCACTCCTCTGTATGATCTCTTTTAGAATGTAGAAGTTTGAGAAGCACTCCTCTGTATGATCTCCTTTAGACTGTAGACACACGACATGCATACAACACGTCGTCCTTGATTTCATGTTTTCTTCTGTACCCGTCAATATCGGCTGACTTACTGGCAGGAGTCAAACTTACATCGCCGTATCTGTAGACTGAAGACTTAGTCTTGACATCAAGAGGTTCCTGTCGTTAATTGGAACAGGTTTTTGTAGAGAAATTTTTTAAATGGGACTTTTAGGAATTTCGATTAAAAAATATTATAGTTCAATAATAGAAAGACGAGAAGATTAAGAGATGTTGGAGCGTGTAGGTCAACTCTACCTGGAACACGCATACGAAGCTGCTCAACCAAACTATATAACAATATAGTCGATGAATTACAAAAATTGTTGGTGTTCAATCCTAAATTAACTTCTTTCTATGATGAGTTTTAAAAGTGTGTGTGTTTTTTTTTAAAAATATTTTTTAAAATGTATTTATTATTATTATTTTTTAATATAAAAAGAAAAACAAAGGCCTATAGAGGTCATATGAAACAACTAAATTTGAACTTCAAATTGATGGACTGGTCAATTTTTGACGTTTTGAAATTGAAATATGAAAAAGAACTCCCCAGAGACTCTTCTAATACAATCCAAAAGTATTCAATTATTTTTTAAGATTGGTAGCTTTATGTAAGAGGAGCCTTTCTAAAGCCGATCCTATAAAAGTCTATAACTAAACCTTTCTTAAGAGAAACCTTTTTTCTAAGACTTCCTTTTACTAAATTTAATTGAAAGTACAAACAATGAAGTGTAATGACCAGGGGAGATAAAAAAAAAGAAAAGAAAAATCTAGATAAAGTTAAGTCAACACATGTACATGTTGCTGCTAAACGTCGTAGCTGTTCTTAAATAGTTGACACTTCTGACTCTCAATAAATTTGTCTTTATTCTTGGCATAGTTAAACTGTGGACATATTTTAAAAAGATTAAATCCATTGGAAGTCAGGTGAGAGAGAGAGAGAGAGAGAGAGAGAGAGAGAGAGAGAGAGAGAGAGAGAGAGAGAGAGAGAGAGAGAGAGAGAGAGAGAGAGAGAGAGAGAGAGAGAGACAGAGAGAGAGAGAGAGAGAGGGGGGAGAGTAATTGACCCCATGTGTTTACTGCACCGTATGACACCAACCCTAGCTACGCCACTGACACCAACCCTAGCTACGCCACCGGCTGTAAAAATGAGACAGACAATAATAAAGGGAGGCCATTACCACGCGTCATAATAAAATGGCGCCTATTGTCCTGATCTGGGCCTAACACAATCGATGCAACATGGCGGGTCTTTGATTTATGACTGTTGGAACTGCTACTCAACATTTAATGGCGCTAATAGGTCAGAAGACCTCTGTCGCCTTGTGCTGGTGATACATGCACAAATGACCTTCTGGACATTGTTTCGTTGTGGAACATAAACATAATGGTAATAGGTGGTCAAGATGGAAAGGATGGGACGGGCTGTGTGAAAGAGATACTGTCGAGTTTGGGGACTGGTTGAAAGAGGTATTGTCAAGTTGAAAGAAATAAGATACAATTTATCTATACACAACACTCTTCTATACAGTAGGAGCGTCTGTAATAAATAAGATAAGATACGATAGGATAAGATATAATAGCACAAGATATGTGATACAATTTATCTATAAAGTACAATTAATAATACAATTTAATAGATGTACTCTTTCTTTTGAACCAATCAGTTTTGTTTGTCTAAGTTTATTAATAGCACAGTGGGGGTGCACAAATACGTCACCGGTCAAATTTGAGCCACATACCACCGAGTTTCTCAGCCCATGACTCACAATCTGTGTCACTTAGCCAGCCTCCTGTCACGTGACTCATGTTCAACACTATCAACACCCGTGTCATTACCACGTTTTTATTAACTCGCTTTCGTTGGGCATTGTTTGTTTGTCCAAGATTTTTTCAAATCTGCCAACGTAAAATTGAACCACTTCTGATGGTCCTAGAGATCTGAAAATTTTACCACAGATAGATCTTGGATGACAATGCATTGTATCAAAATTTCAGATCGATCAAATATACCGTTATTAAATTATTGAACTTTTAAGTTTATCTATAGTCTATATAAAAGCATCTGTACCGTCGGCTTTTGTTGACATCCGTGAGTTCGCCCCGTGACCACATCACAATGTTTTTAAAACGTTGGGCGGGCGCTTGTGAGGTGTTTTTTAAAATAAATAGAGGTAAAAAAAAATTTTTTTAAACCAGGTTGTTATAAGTGGACTAAAAAGAATAAAATAAATAGAAGTAAAAAAAAAGATGTTTAAAAACCACGTTTTTAGAAGCGGACTAAAAAGAAGAAAATAATTTTAAAACTTATTAGTTCAAGTACTTCGATTTAATATGACTAAAAACGTGGGGTGAGTGTTTGATATAAAAATTAAAGATTTCTAATTTAGAAGGCAAAAGAGATCTATAAGTGAGAGAATGAGTGAACCGCATATGTTAAACCTCATAAGCGCCCGACCCACGTTTTTAGTCATATTAAATCGAAGTACTTGAACTAATAAGTTTTAAAATTATTTTCTTCTTTTTAGTCCGCTTCTAAGAACGTGGTTTTTAAAAATCTTTTTTTTTACTTCTATTTATTTGTAAGCAACACCCCAAGGTATATAAACCAACATTCACTCGAACTTCGGAAAACGCGAGAAATATGTGTAAATCACCTGGTGCTCAGTTAGAAGGTCACTGATGAAAGGTCAGCCCAACAACTGCCTGAATTAGTGGTGACCATTGACCTCAACTAGCAGGTCAGCCCAACAACAGCCTGATTTAGTGGTGACCATTGACCTCAACTAGCAGGTCAGCCCAACAACAGCCTGATTTAGTGGTGACCATTGACCTCAACTAGCAGGTCACTGATGAAAGGTCAGCCCAACAACAGCCTGATTTAGTGGTGACCATTGACCTCAACTAGCAGGTCAGCCCAACAACAGCCTGATTTAGTGGTGACCATTGACCTCAACTAGCAGGTCACTGATGAAAGGTCAGCCCAACAACAGCCTGATTTAGTGGTGACCATTGACCTCAACTAGCAGGTCACTGATGAAAGGTCAGACCAACAACACCCAGATTTACTGTTGATTGCTGACCTCAAGGCGCCGAGGACAAACCCCGTGGGCATAATGGAGGAATGATAAATGCTAATTTGGCAATAAATGTCCCGCCGTCACATGATTACCCCGAAATTGGGGGAAATTACAGCAGTAGTGTGAATGGGCCGACAACTCGGTGTCAAATTATACAACAAGTTCTTTGCGCCATTATCAAAACTGTCTGGGAAAAGAGAGGGGGAGGGGGGACAACAACAAAACTTCCAAAAGTTTCACCCTAAAAGAAAAAAATTCGGAAAATCTGGCAGAGATTAAGAGGTAATTCCTGGCAAGTTGAAATGCACGTGAAGATATGGTGAACATGCGTGAGGCAAGCATTCGTAGTCAGGGGCGGACTTAAAGGAAGGTGTGGATCTGGAAATATTAATGTAATGAGTCCACCATAACAACAAGAACACGGCTGTTGACGGCTGGGGTTATTCGAGGCTTGTGTGAGGGCTGGGGGTAGGGTTAAGGTTATGATTGGGGGTAGGGTTAAGGTTATGATTGGGGGTTAGGGTTAAGGTTATGATTGGGGATAGGGTTAAGGTTATGATTGTGGTTTAGGGAATGGTTATGATTGGGGGTAGGGTTAAGGTTATGATTGGGGGTATGGTTAAGGTTATGATTGGGGATAGGGTTAAGGTTATGATTGTGGTTTATGGGAATGGTTATGATTGGGGGTAGGGTTAAGGTTATGATTGGGGGTAGGGTTAAGGTTATTATTGGGGGTAGGGTTAAGGTTATGATTGTGGTTTATGGGAATGGTTATGATTGGGGGTAGGGTTAAGGTTATGATTGTGGTTTATGGGAATGGTTATGATTGGGGGTAGGGTTAAGGTTATGATTGGGGGTAGGGTTAAGGTTATTATTGGGGGTAGGGTTAAGGTTATTATTGGGGGTAGGGTTAAGGTTATGATTGGGGGTTAGGGTTAAGGTTATGATTGGGGGTTAGGGTTAAGGTTATGATTGTGGTTTAGGGAATGGTTATGATTGGGGGTAGGGTTAAGGTTATGATTGGGGGTTAGGGTTAAGGTTATGATTGGGGGTTAGGGTTAAGGTTATGATTGGGGATAGGGTTAAGGTTATGATTGTGGTTTAGGGAATGGTTATGATTGGGGGTAGGGTTAAGGTTATGATTGGGGGTTAGGGTTAAGGTTATGATTGGGGGTAGGGTTAAGGTTATGATTGGGGGTTAGGGTTAAGGTTATGATTGGGGATAGGGTTAAGGTTATGATTGTGGTTTAGGGAATGGTTATGATTGGGGGTAGGGTTAAGGTTATGATTGGGGGTATGGTTAAGGTTATGATTGGGGGTAGGGTTAAGGTTATGATTCGGGGTAGGGTTAAGGTTATGATTGGGGATTAGGGTTAAGGTTATGATTGGGATAGGGTTAAGGTTATGATTGTGGTTTATGGGAATGGTTATGATTGGGGGTAGGGTTAAGGTTATGATTGGGGGTAGGGTTAAGGTTATGATTGGGGGGTAGGGTTAAGGTTATGATTGGGGGTTAGGGTTAAGGTTATGATTGGGGATAGGGTTAAGGTTATGATTGTGGTTTATGGGAATGGTTATGATTGGGGGTAGGGTTAAGGTTATGATTGGGGGTAGGGTTAAGGTTATTATTGGGGGTAGGGTTAAGGTTATGATTGGGGGTTAGGGTTAAGGTTATGATTGGGGGTATGGTTAAGTTTATGATTGGGGGTAGGGTTAAGGTTATGATTGGGGGTAGGGTTAAGGTTATGATTGGGGGTAGGGTTAAGGTTATGATTGGGGGTAGGGTTAAGGTTATGACTGGGGGTAGGGTTAAGGTTATGATTGGGGGTAGGGTGAAGGTTATGATTGGGGGTAGGGTGAAGGTTGTGATTGAGGGTAGGGTTAAGGGGAAATGTTTGATTTGCTTAAATATTTTTTTATTCCGTCAATAAACTAAACTTGAATGTGGATTTTTTTAATTGATGTTTTCCTTTACTTCTATTCCACTTAAATAAACAACTGGAAATGTTTCAAATTATCTATCGACTCAACAATCTTCACCTCCTCACGTGTTATAATAATGTTTTATTATCTTAGTAATTGTAATGGTTGCGCTGGGGCGCCGTTGCACCCACGGCGCCCACTGTTGTTAGGGCGCCTACGGCGCCCACTTTTTTCAAAAGCCCAACTAACTTATCCTTGTTTGATAAATACTTAATATTAAACTTACTGAAATGTACACCATGTATTTTATAATAGGGGTTTGTAGGGCGCCAACTGCAGCTGTAGGGTGCCTACGGCGCTCCTTTTTTGGGGGGTCAAAAGCCCAAGTAACTTATCCTTGTTTGATAAATACATAAATATTAAACTTGCTGAAATGTACACAAAGTATTTTATAATGTAATTATAAATCCCCAAATCCTATTTTTACATCGTTCCCTTTTCAAAAATTAAAATATAAGCTAAAACAATGACGTTATATTATTATTATTTTTTACAGCGCGTCTTTAATTTATAATTATTTTGCACACGTTTTTGCTCGCCTTCCGATGCACGCCTTGTATTAAAATATAAGCTCAAAAATGATGTCATAGCGTTACACATACATCTAATGTGTGAGTGACTGGGCTATTATATTATTTACTAGTGTATCACCCGTCGAAAATGACGGAAGTTTTCAAAATAAATACACATCAGATTAAGAAATAACGTAATACAGACCCTTCAGGTATTTTTATTTGATTCATTTATTATCATATTGAACAATTATTTCCGTAACGTTCGAAAAGTGTTATTTTAGGTGCAGTAAAATTTCTAAAATTAGTAGCACTATAAAACAAAATCGATCCTAGCGCCACCTATTAGCATTACATCCATACAGACAACGGGAATTATGTATTCTAAAATTAGTAGCACTATAAAACAAAATTGATCGCAGCGCCACCTAACAGCATTATATCCATACAGACAACGGAAATTATTATATTGATTGATACTTTGAACCATACGATTTGTTACATGTTAAATGGCCATGACTCAATCTTTTAGTGACTTTTAAATCCAGAGGGGTCTTAAGAGTGGCAAGCAGGCCAAACTACCAGGCCCCACACCTGAGGGGGGGGGGCTATAATATCAGATTATATACTGTATTAAAGCCTTCACTTGTACTTCTCAGCCCCACATAGAAGAACTCGCACATGACCCCCCCCCCTTTTCCACACCCCCACCCTTTGCCCACTGCTGCAGCCGCCTCTGACACAGTAGTTCGTAATGTTAAACGACCTGAGAGGGAAGAATAAACGATAACAAACATTTGAATTAGAGCAATAGACTTCGGTCTTAAAATAGATACTTCGGACAAAGAATAGATACTTTGGTCTTAAAATAGATGCTTTGGACATAGAATAGATACTTTGGTCATAGAATAGATACTTCGGTCATAGATTAGATCCTTCGGTCATAGAATACATACTTCGGTCATAGAATTGATACTTCGGTCATAGAATAGATCCTTCGGTCACAGAGTAGATACTTCGGTCATAGAATAGACACTTCTGTCATAGAATAGATACTATGGTCATAGAATAGACACTTCAGTAATAGAATAGATACTTCGGTCATAGAATAGATACTTCGGTCATAGAATAGATCCTTCGGTCACAGAGTAGATACTTCGATCAGAGAGTACATACTTCGGACATAGAATAGAATAGACACTTTGGTCATAGAATAGATTTACACTAACATCTTATTAATTACAAAAAATGAGATGTCAAAATAATCTCAACTCCCATTAGTTGGAATCATCAAATACACATGATTAGTTTTAAATCTTTGTATTCAAGCCAGAGAGAAATTTCAAAGACGAAGTTAACATTTAGAAAATATTTCATTTGATAGAGAAGAGAGAGGGAGTGAGAGATATAAGGGTGAAGAGAACATGAAGGAGTCCGGCATGAAACAGAGAGTAGGACACGATGGATGGATGGATGGACGGATGGATGGATGGATGGATGGATGGATTGATTGATGGATGGATGGATGGATGGATGGATTGATGGATGGATGGATGGATGGATGGATGGATGGATGGATGGATGGATGGGTGGAAAGTGAGAGTTAGAGGGAAAAAGAGAGAGACGGATATGGAAGGGAGAGGGGGAAGGTGATGGAGATGGAGAGAGAGAGAGAGAGAGAGAGAGAGAGAGAGGGAGAGAGAGAGAGAGAGAGAGCGAGAGAGAGACGACAGAGAGAGAGAGAGAGAGAGAGAGAGAGAGAGAGAGAGAGAGAGAGAGAGAGAGAGAGAGAGAGAGAGAGAGAGAGAGAGAGGTGATGGGAACGTTGACTTCCATGTGCATAAAAACTTAGACGCTATGATTTATTTTAGAAAAATTTCAACAACAAGCCAAAGTGAAGACCCATCAAAAGAGTTTATTTGTAAAGCTTTGTCTGATACACGATCCCGACCTGAGGCCGCGGCGAGGGTTTGAAGGCTGTGACATTTGGTATTAAGCGTCTAAGCCAGGTGTAGTTAAACCTGGGATTACGGCAGAGTCCTGTGATCATCCCTAACGGTGGGGGGGTGGGGGTGGGGGTGTTGTGGGGGAAACGAGACCTCTCGTCTGTAACCTGAACATGGCAAGCAAACATTTCAACCAGTAGATTCAGATGTATAACCATACTCCATAGGCGTTTCCCAAATAATTTGTGAGGTGGGAGGGGGGTCCTGGACTTCATGTGACGAGCATAGTTTACAAAGTAATGGGGGTGAGACTGCAATCAGGCTTTTAAATAGGTAAATATATAATATAAAAACAAGGTATTAGTTAGCCTGACAGGACGTAACACAACAGCGAACGTTTCGGCAAAGAGCCTTCCTCAACGGACAAATAGTACACAAATGAAACGAATAAAACGACATAATAAAGAAAACACTTAGCCGCGGTGAAATCCAAGTAGTCCAGTAGAGATCTACCTATAGTTTACAAAGGGGGCTGCTAAAATATGAACATTCAAAATAAGTTGTGGGCCAGCCCTCTGCTGTAGATTTTGACATACAGAAGTCTCGGCATGATTCATTGTCGTGTCGAAAAAGATGTTCTCTTAAATCGATACGAATTTATAATTTTTTTTACAATAAAGCTCCGAATCATGATGAGACTTTTGTTCTGGAGTCTACGCAGAACCCTGTAGGCGCTGTCTCATCTTGATCTGAAATCAATTCATGGATACATCCGGGCAATTCATTGGATTATTTTCATCAAGACATTAATAAAATATTCCGGTCTTCTGCTGGGACTTATTTCAAAAATATATTTATTAGTTTTACGAGAACGTGGTCTTAAAATAGTAACATATATTTGTTAGTTTTACGAGAACGTGGTCTAAAAAAATAGTAACATTGCGTAATGCGATATGAAGCTTTCCGGTCTGATAAATAACAAAATCATATGGGTTTTTAATTAAATTAAACTATGTGGCATCACATATAGAAGGTCACATGTTGAGAACAACATACTTCATGGGTCGTGATGTAATTGAATTTATGGACGTATTCATTGACTCACATAACCACGTCTTACTGACAGGTGATGTGTGAGGAAAGTATGGGTCTGTAATGTATGCACTGACACGTTGCTCGGCCTTGTAAGGTAATTGTCTCCCTGTTGTCAACTGTAGCCGAAATTCAAGGATTAGGAAATCGTATTAGGAGTACCGTCACAATAGACTTAACAATCCATGCTAGACTGAACACCTGAGGTGTCCACTGTTAGGGACTGGATGACACAAATGGTGATTGGAGGTTAAATGGCGACTGTCAGAGAAATAGAGATGGGGGTTAAAATGGGACAGTTGTGTTAAATGGTTATATATCGGCTGAAATTTAACTTTGTAAAAATGTGACTATTGACAGCAAGCGGCCACAATGTTAATTGTGGTATAGAACTAAACTAAGCAAATCTAACTGCGGATGGCAAAGTCTAAGATGGTGAAAAAGTTTACTGTGTTCACTGCCATAAACAATTCTCTTTTAAAGGTTCAAATACATCGCTGACGTACCACCTTCAGCACAAACATCCGATCAAGTATCAACACGTTGTCATAAAATTTAGTTCAAAATATTCTTAATTTTCAGTGTCCGTGAGAAATGTTCGGTTTAATGACGTCATAAATTTCTACGTTGGCTTTAATCGAAATTATCGATTAATTAATCGATAATTTTTCAAAAGTTAACGATTAAATTTAAATTAATCGATAACAGCCCTAAAAAAATATTTTTTTAAGATGTCATGTCAGGTAGCAATCATGGGTCTGGAATGGTTATCTGGTACGGACAGATCTTCTCGTCAAAGGTGAGGTCATGTCAGGTAGCAATCATGGGTCTGGAGTGGTTATCTGGTACGGACAGATCTTCTCGTCAAAGGTGAGGATGAGTCATATATCTGACAGATGCTTGCTGATAGCCAGTTGTATCTTCGTTTCGTCAGGCTTGGACGCCTGGGCGACGGGCATTCCTGGCGGTCAAAGACGTCCAGTGGACAGAGGTAGTCAACGATCTTAAGGAGGCTGAAAGTAAAGAAACTCAAGTATTGACTTTGACTAGAGAACAATCCAGCATAATATCTTAGGCAATAAAATTAAGGTAATAGTAATAAAAACTAAGGTATAGCCTCAACATTAAAGCAGTGTTTTCCCAGAACGTTGGGGGGGGGGCTGACGCCCTTGGAGGTGCCAGGAGGTAGTTGAGGGGGTGCCAGGCGGTAGTTGAGGGGGTGCCAGGCGGTAGTTAAGGGGGTGCCAGGCGGTAGTTGAGGGGGTGCCCGGTGGTAGTTGAAGGGGTGCTACGACAGGTGGCTTCCCATCAGTGGAATATTTTTCTACACTTTTAAAAACGAAAACTTAAAAAAAAAGAATATTATTTTAAAACTGAAACCAAATTTCGAAGACGATAAGAATCAAATCATTTGGAAAAAAGCGCTTTGGTCAACATATGCCCAACTACAATTGTTATATCTGGTCACCAGATACCACAGCACAATTGTTATATCTGGTCACCAGATACCACAGCACAATTGTTATATCTGGTCACCAGATACCACAGCACAATTGTTATATCTGGTCACCAGATACCACAGCACAATTGTTATATCTGGTCACCAGATACCACAGTACAATTGTTATATCTGGACACCAGATACCACAGCACAGTTGTTATATTAATGACAGAATGTGAGCTCACGTACTCATATAATCTATTTATTTTTCAAATGTTAATTTTAACGTATTGAAATAATATTCATTAAAGGTAAGTGTAAAGAACGAATTTTTCTCTAATAAGTCCTTTTTTGCCTATTAATACACGTGAATATATTTAATTTATTAGACTCATTATTAAAAGAAGAAGCAATCGTCCCATCCAAATAATTTCAAATAAATTTTTTAACTACTATTTTTTCGTAAATAATTATATTTTAAAGACTGAAATGTTTTGATTTGGATTTTCTTTCTAATTAATGATGTCATTAGTGAAACTTTCCTGTGACATTTCAATGCAGACAAAATGACACTTCAGTGAAGATAAGAGAATACATTTCTTTGACATTATTTTATTATTAAAAACTTTAAAAACTATATGAATGAATTTTCATTATTATTTTTTATTTCATTTAATTCTCTTGACTTACTAACTTTATTAATGTCTAATGTTTAATTTGAGAATATCTTTGCACTGACACACGAACGAATGAGCATTTAAATGTGTAAATAATAATAGCGAGAAGTTACTTTTAGTTTTTAGCTACGATTGATATTTGTTTTTATCTACGATTGATATTTGTTTTTATCTACGATTGATATTTGTTGTTAGCTACGATTGATATTTGTTTTGCTGGAATAAATAAATATATCAATAAATAGTATAATTTAAAAAGGTATTTTTAAAGAACGAATTTTAAAGGAAGATAAAAATTAGGATTTGAAAGGAAATATTAATAAATAGGTTCCATGACAAAACGACAAAAGACAAAATGACCAGTGACAAAACGACAGAACAGAAAACGACAGATGACAAAATGACAAGGAGACCAAATGACAAAGAGACAAAACGACAATGTGACAAAACGACAATATGACAAAACGACAACGTGACAAAACGCCAATATGACAAAACGACAAAGGCAGATCACTGTAGCCTAAATCATTGAATTTTAAAGTTAAAAAAAAACACATTTTTTCCAACTGTTTTCTGTTTAACCATTGCATTATATTTAACACCAGATGCTGTTAATGAAATTTAACAAAGCAATTTGCCTTATTTAGATAGACATACTTTTAAGTAGACTGTACAGTATAATTGGACAGTAATACTAATACCCCTTTTGAGATCACAATCTTATGCATAATAACTGATAGCCTTAAGATGATTAATAACAAAAAAATTTCATTACACATTTTATTTACAATTACTGTTATTAGTAAAGTGAAAATACTGTAAAGCAGATCATATCAGAGGCGTAACTAAGGCTGGTGTCACCCAGTGCGGTAGCTCATGGTGTCACCCAGTGCGGTAGCTCATGGTGTCACCCAGTGCGGTAGCTCATGGTGTCACCCAGTGCGGTAGCTCATGGTGTCACCCAGTGCGGTAGCTCATGGTGTCACCCAGTGCGGTAGCTCATGGTGTCACCCAGTGCGGTAGCTCATGGTGTCACCCAGTGCGGTAGCTCATGGTGTCACCCAGTGCGGTAGCTCATGGTGTCACCCAGTGCGGTAGCTCATGGTGTCACCCAGTGCGGTAGCTCATGGTGTCACCCAGTGCGGTAGCTCATGGTGTCACCCAGTGCGGTAGCTCATGGTGTCACCCAGTGCGGTAGCTCATGGTGTCACCCAGTGCGGTAACTCATGGTGTCACCAACTCACGACTTACCTCATAGACCTCCTCCGAGTCTGCCGGTGCCAAATAACGGAAACAAACGGAATTTTACATCTTGGTGTCACCCCTTGTGATGGTGTCACCCAGTGCAGTCCGCACCCCCTAGTGACGCCACTGTGTTGCATCATTATGAATATAGTGTCATGGTATACAGCATACTCATATAGTACTTTGACCCAATATGACATGCATTTTGTCTACAAGTAATGAGGAATCTAAAAATTATAATGTAGAGTGTCAGTATGTACATACCTGCTGGCTCATGCACACAGACATGTCTGCTACAAACTATGGCTGTGTATTCAGATATACGGTAAAATCATTTCATGAACTACACCGACTTTCTTGTGTAACAATACGACCCGTGTAGTAGACTTGTCGTTTTGTCTCTTTGTCGTTTTGTCTCTTTGTCGTTTTGTCTCTTTGTCGTTTTGTCTCTTTGTCGTTTTGTCTCTTTGTCGTTTTGTCATTTGTCGTTTCGTCACTTGTCGTTTTGTCACTTGTCGTTTTGTCACTTGTCGTTTTGTCTGGTTACCGAATAAATATAGTAGCGTGAACATGATTCTTCGGTACAGATTCTTTATAGAAGGAAACTCCTCATGTTACTCACAGATTTTGTCTTATCTTATCTATAAAGACGCTCCTTCTATGCAGAAGATTAATGCGTCCACAGACCATGCCGGCCTGTTGGCAAGTTATGCAGCGTTCACAGGCCACGGCTATAAGGGTTCCACGCATTACCCAGCCGCCTTTATTCCCCTAACTAGTGTTAGGTACCCATTCGGAGCTGGATGGACTCATTGGATGCCTTAGGCACCGGGAACAAATGGATTCGAACCCGTGACGATCGGTACGCCAGACGAGCGCGCATGCCACTCGACCACTCGACTACAATTTTAATGGAATCATTCGTGTTATGAAGGGGGAAAAAAAGGGGGGGGGGTTGCTAGCAGTAATGCCCCTGTCTTGCTGGTGAGGAACTAAAAAAAAATAATACGGACGATTCCACAATCGCCGTTTGGCGAGCTTGGTTTCAATGGCGTTTCAACTTGTTATGGCTAGGGGAACGGGCGCCGACCACGTGGAAAATATCGCCCTTCTATTAAGAGCTTCTCAAACTATCAAATACTAGCGACGCCGGCAACAAAACTTTTTTTCGTGTTTCCAGGACTAAATAAAACATTGTCGTGTTTCCAGGACTAAATAAAACATTGTAGTGTTTCCAGGATTAAATAAAAATGTTAAATTTAAAAAAAAAGAATAACATAAATAGTTGTGTATTAAAGTGTGGTGATTTTCTTGTGAATAATCTTTACTCGTGTCAAGAGCTCACGGGTGTGAGAACCTCTGTCAGACCGGGGCCTGGCTGTCGTTCTCCGCTGATGGATGAAGACAGGGGCAGCCCAGGGCCGAGCACTCTCGCAACTTTAGGGAAACGGTAATTTACAACTGCCATGTGTAGGGGCAAACCATCAGGCTAAAAACAAAGAGTTGGCATGGCTGGAAATACAGACAAAAGATGTGTGGATATCGTGCTAAAAATAAAGAGTTGGCATGGTTGGAAATACAAACAAAAGATGTGTGGATATCGTGCTAAAAACAAAGAGTTGGCATGGCTGGAAATACAGAGAAACGATGTGTGGATATCGTGCTAAAAACAGAGAGTTGGTATGGCTGGAAATACAGACAAAAGATATGAGGATAGCGTGCTAAAAAACAAAGTTACCATGGCTGGAAATAAAGACAAAAGTTGTGAGGACAGCGTGCTAAAAACAAAGTTACCATGGCTGGAAATAACGACAAAAGTTGTGAGGATAGCGTGCTAAAAAACAAAGTTACCATGGCTGGAAATAAAGACAAAAGTTGAGAGGATAGCGTGCTAAAAAAAGTTACCATGGCTGGAAATAAAGACAAAAGTTGTGAGGATAGCGTGCTAAAAAACAAAGTTACCATGGCTGGAAACTAAAGACAAAAGTTGTGAGGATAGCGTGCTAAAAAAAAAGTTACCATGGTTGGAAATAAATACAAAAGTTGTGAGGATAGCGTGCTAAAAACAAAGTTACCATGGCTGGAAATAAAGACAAAAGTTGTGAGGATAGAATCAGGAGCTGGAAGGAGCGGGGATGTTTAAAAAAATGGACTCATTTCTATTCCGTGTAATTTAGAATTTCGAGAAAGGATTGAAGTGAAGCGCTAAACTCAAATGCGTGGCTGGAGTAGGGAAATGGGAGCATGTTTTTAGAGAATAATCGAAAAACCAAATCTAAAAACAACGCTGCCATGTTTTGCGTTTCAGTGCTTATGTCAAGAACTCGTTTTTTCCCCTCGCAAATCTGAACAAATGTTGATTGATCGGGGCGTCCTCTCGCACCCCACACACACACACTCCACAGACACACCCACACTCCACACACACATTGCTCTTGTCTTTCTCTTGATTTCCACAATCCCACCAGCCGTTATTTACACGGTATCCCTACCACCACATTCTCTGGCACCGACAGTTCTGTCTCTCATACGCTGCTGTCATGTTCAAATCGATGACGCCGTTAGTTTGTTTTATTTAGATTTCTGAACGCATTCTTAATTCTTCCCGTGAACTCAGGTTGGTCTACAGACATAGGCGTCCTGCAGCGACCAGTTCATAAACAATATAAAAGCCCATGTCATTCTGTAACGCTAAGGGACATAATCAGCATATTTTAAAAAAAAAGAAAATATAGACGTAAAATCATAATCATTTTGGTTTCGAGATTAACAGAGCGTGTGGTGTTTCTCTCCGTAAAATATTATATGACGTCATTGTTTGAGCTTATATTTTAATTTTGGAAAAGTGATATATAGAGAAATTTTGTGAAAAATAAATCATTCAAATGGACTGTAATTTAATTATTCATTCTTTAATTGAACTCATTCACATACCAATTTTTGGGTAAGGATGGCGTTGATTCGGACGCATGCAATAACATTCCCGTAAGTTACTTCGACTTTTGATAAAATTGGACGCCTTAGGCGCCCCAGAACAACCTAGTCTCACAGGTTGGTTTAAAACATAGACTTCCTGCAGCGATCAGTTTATCTCACAAGTTGGTCTACAGACATAGGCGTCATGCAGCGGTCAGTTCATCTCACACGTTGGTCTACAGACATAGGCATCCTGCAGCGGTAAGTTCGTCTCACACGTTGGTCTACAGACATATGCGTCCTGCAGCGGTCAGTTCATCTCACGGGTTGGTTTATAGACATATGCGTCCTGCAGCGGTCAGTTTATCTCACGCGTTGGTCTATAGACATATGCGTCCTGCAGCGGTCAGTTCATCTCACGGGTTGGTCTATAGACATATGCGTCCTGCAGCGGTCAGTTTATCTCACACGTTGGTCTATAGACTTATGCGTCCTGCAGCGGTCAGTTCATCTCACACGTTGGTCTACAGACATAGGCATCCTGCAGCGGTCAGTTCATCTCACGGGTTGGTCTATAGACATAGGCATCCTGCAGCGGTAAGTTCATCTCACGGGTTGGTCTACAGACATATGCGTCCTGCAGCGGTCAGTTCATCTCACGGGTTGGTCTATAGACATATGCGTCCTGCAGCGGTCAGTTTATCTCACACGTTGGTCTATAGACATATGCGTCCTGCAGCGGTCAGTTCATCTCACGGGTTGGTCTATAGACATATGCGTCCTGCAGCGGTCAGTTTATCTCACACGTTGGTCTATAGACATATGCGTCCTGCAGCGGTCAGTTCATCTCACACGTTGGTCTACAGACATAGGCATCCTGCAGCGGTCAGTTCATCTCACGGGTTGGTCTATAGACATAGGCATCCTGCAGCGGTCAGTTCATCTCACGGGTTGGTCTATAGACATATGCGTCCTGCAGCGGTCAGTTCATCTCACGGGTTGGTCTATAGACATATGCGTCCTGCAGCGGTCAGTTTATCTCACGGGTTGGTCTATAGACATATGCGTCCTGCAGCGGTCAGTTTATCTCACACGTTGGTCTATAGACATATGCGTCCTGCAGCGGTCAGTTCATCTCACACGTTGGTCTACAGACATAGGCATCCTGCAGCGGTCAGTTCATCTCACACGTTGGTCTATAGACATAGGCATCCTGCAGCGGTCAGTTCATCTCACGGGTTGGTCTATAGACATGGGAGTCCTGCAGCGGTCAGTTCATCTCACGGGTTGGTCTATAGACATAGGCGTCCTGCAGCGGTCAGTTAATGTTACATGTAAGACTATCACCCATACGAATACATCAACATTCTCATCAAAACAACCTGAAACTCAATTATACCATCACTAACTAAATACATCACCACCGCGACTACCACAGCCTCCCCTCCACTTCAACACCCAAAGACTACAACCACCACCAATTCTACCACCCACTGGCACCACAACCACCACCAATTCTACCACTGGCACCACAACCACCACCAATTCTACCACAACCACCACCAATTCTACCACTGGCATCACAACCACCACCAATTCTACCACAACCACCACCAATTCTACCACAACCACCACCAATTCTACCACAACCACCACCAATTCTACCACTGGCACCACAACCACCACCAATTCTACCACAACCACCACCAATTCTACCACAACCACCACCAATTCTACCACAACCACCACCAATTCTACCACTGGCAACCACAACCACCACCAATTCTACCACAACCACCACCAATTCTACCACAACCACCACCAATTCTACCACTGGCACCACAACCACCACCACCAATTCTACCACTGGCGCCACCACAACCACCACCAATTCTACCACTGTCACAACAACAACCATGAATAAAACAAGGCGGTTTGCTAACGTCAAGACATTATGCAGCCCTAAGTATGTCATTAACTTCCTGCATGAATGCACGCGACAACAAAAGGGGCGGTAATAAGTATATTCTTTCTCTGTGTTTCTTTCCCTTGGCAGTTCACCGAGTGCAGGATACAGCGGCTTTAATGATCACCCTCGTCTCTCGGTATTAGTTCTAACATTTCTATACACGGCATTAGGTCTAACATTTCTATACACGGCATTAGGTCTAACATTTCTATGGACTAACATACTGTTTGATTTGTTCACCCCTCCCTCCACCCCCATCCACCGTCTTACCAACCTATTTAATGGTGTGGGGGGTGGGGTGAAGCAAGGGGAGGGAATGATGTTCGAATCATCTCCCCTTCTGTTGTTGGAGCCGGCCATTGTTGAACTGTCGTGGTGGAGTGCTCTCTGTCCAACAGTTCCCTCCCTTTATGCTGCCATACAATCTTCAAGACTCGGCCGTCAGGGGGCGCTCGTGGATTTGTTGTCACCCGAGCCTGGCAATCCTTCTCGCGGCAGCCCTTCAAACGGCAGACGTGAATAGCTGGGCCCAAAATAGGCAATTTATATGATAACACGGTTCCGTCCTCCCCACCCCTCCCCCACACGCCCCACCCTACCCGCACCCTATAGTTACCCAGTGCATAGTCCTGGCCTGGTGAAAGAGGAGAAGCCGTTGGGACGAGAGAATCCGACATTCCGCCCCGTGCAGTGTCGGGCTCTAAACTAGTGGCCTAATAACTCGTGTACAGTTTTTTTGTCACTTATTATTCAGGGGGCTCAAAGTCAACAGCGGCGTGAACCGCCGCCCACGGGAACAAAATTATCTGCCCTTTTCTTGAGATTGTCCCAACCTTTAGAAAGCTCACCTGTGGAACAATAGTCAGACGTCAAACTCGGGCCGTGGGTGATGTCCAAGAGCGCTCAGTGTCCGACGTGTGGAGTTTGGCGTCGTTCTCGGCGTAAGGGCAGCTTTGTTTGACTGACGTCAGCCACAATGACGTGCCAGTAGTTATCTCACCACTACAAAGGGTTTCCCCGTGACTCTCGTCAAGTCTCGTGTTGAGATCGTACCCACAACTTTTGGAACAGCGTTTGCCAATAAAATATTACTTACAAATATCTCTTGTCTTAGCAAATTTTAAGGACATTTCATTTTCTAGGTAAAATTTTGGCAATAAAATGTTCCAAGACACGACAAAACAACAATCAAGTAATAAATATTTTTAAAATTTGAAATATTTGTGCATATCTATGTTTCGATACAAAGTTAGCAATCTAAACAACTGTATGTTAACAATCTAAACAACTGTATGTTAGCAATCTAAACAACTGTATGTTAACAATCTAAACAAATGTATGTTAGGAATCTAAACAACTGTATGTTAGCAATCTAAACAACTGTATGTTAGCAATCTAAACAACTGTATGTTAGCCAATGTTTGAAATGATCCAGTGTTAATATTTCCAGAGATTGTGCCCGGTCTCTCTGCCATTACTTTCGATGTTCAGATTTTCAAATTATCGGTTTTACCCGTTTACTATCAAGGGTCAAAAAAACAGTGGTATGAGGTTAGGTTTTATGCATGGCTTATGTTTCATGTAAGTTTACAATGGCGTGAATCTTATGTTATGTGCCCACTCACCTCGTCTCCAGGACAAACTATTGTATCAAATTTCTGACATAGATATATTAGGTATTAAAACATAACGAGAATAAAATCGGGGAAGATTTTTGTTTCTTTTTAAAACACTTTTGGGGTAGGAATGCGTTCAAGCGCACGACGTGGAAAGCGGCAAATGAGAACGCATCGCAGGTCGCATTAAAACTGCACGGCAAAGAACCACAAGGAAATCATACTTAAAAGTTATACGACTTAAGTATTTGTGGGTAGCATCACTAAAACAGCCTAGTAAATTTATTTTAACCAAGGTCTTTATTCAAACAGGTCAGTTTAAAGGTTAAGCTTACAAATTTCACCTTTGACCCTCATTGACCTTTGATGATGTCATGACACGATCGGTCTGCTTTAAGTCAGTCACAACACATAAGACATAAGCTATACCAAAAATTGATCACATCACTTCGTTATTGGTTGTGGTTTCGAACTGAGCCCATCGCCAACCATCCACCGCTATAACCTGTGGCCTAGCGATGAAGATCTCCAATATTTCCAACTATTTACCTGTCCCGGTAAACGCGGGTCTCCATTTACCGCCGTGTTTACATAACTTCGCAGTGTCAAGATGGCCGCTGTTGGAACGGACCACCATCTACACGGCACCCATAAACTCAACTAATGTCTTCCTCCGTTGTGTTGTTTAAGGACGGGCTTTCTAAGACTCACTTCTGGAACTTTCAACTTGTCCAAATAGCAGTATAATTCCATCATAAAAACTATTACCAGTGTTTGCGATCACCACCCGTTACCTTCATCTCGTCTTAATCATCCTTTTGTTTTACCAGCTCCACCCCCACGCAAAACACATCTTCTCCTAACAATACTCAGCTTTACTGGCTGTTAGATAGAGACAACATGACACAGCTATTGTTTTGTTAATACAGAAAGAAGAGGATCAGATTTACACACCAGCGCACCGCTGTTCACGCAGTACAATATGGCGCGGCCTTAATTATTCGTGTGTACGTTAACAAGTCACGTGACATACAAACTTTCAACAACAACAACAACAAAAACTGCTCTATTTTCTAGCGCGACAATTCAATAAAAAAAATATAAAACACGGGTCTAGGATTTCCTATTTTAAAACTTCATGTGACACAGACCTGCCTATACTTTATATTTGTGGTTGAGTTGTGGCATGTCTGGGAATTCATTATGAAAACCTTTTTAAGCCTTTAGACTTTAGATTTATATTACGTTTGCCAATAATATAGAGTTTTACAATTGTATTGTTAGTCAGGTGAGTGAACCATGCTAATGACAGGCACTTGATGGCATCGAAGTTAAGAGCAAGATCCACTGCGAGAGACGGTTTGTTGTGTTTACATTGCATGAGAATACAAGGACGTGACCTAGTATGAAACACGTGGTTTGTGATGTGAACTGTAAGCGTGCATGGTCATGGACTTGGAGGAGAGCTGACTATAAATGTACGGTTCAAGAGGTAACCGAGGTTGAATGCATACGAGCTGATTAGGTGGTTGATTGTACAGTTGATTACAGTGGATTGTATGTAGTTATTAAAGACAGTTGTTAACCAGAACACAGTGTGTTAAAGTCGTGTTACTTGACCAGCTAGTCATATTACATGGTGTCAGAAGTGTTGGACCACAAGACTAATTAAAGTACTGACGCCATAAGCTATTACACACGTTCCTTAGCCCAATGCTCCTGGTCCTTGAATATATGAATCAAGTGACTGGCCAAGGCCTACGCAAACTCCGACTACTGGTCAATATTGTAACCTCTTTGTTATGTTTTACTTATTAATATATCTTGTAGGAGTTCTCTCAATACATAACCTTGCATACAATAATCCCCTGAAGAATTGGTTTCAATAAAACAACTTTAATATCTACACTATGCACATAACATATAATTTGAGGTTATACAACGTGGAATACTCAGGCACACATCCGCCATGACACCAGAATTCTTACCACACTCCCAACCAATAATCTCCAACCTTCTTCCCGCGCTTTCACTCACGTGACCTCTCCGTCATCCAACACGCGATTCACACGTGACAAATATCTGTCGAGTGTCCACCTGGTCCATCTCTCTGTCTCTACGGCCAATGTCCAAGTGGTGTTGTCAGTTGTTGCCACCTTCCCTCCCATGTTTTGGAAGACTGTTCCATAACTTTGATGCAGCCGATTCGAAAGAGCGCACGCCCTGGGTTTCTTCTTGTATCCAACCACTCCAGTCCCTTTCACACCGGAGATTTCAAACATAATGTTCTCATTTCCATAAAATAAGAGAACATCTTACTCATCAAATGCGCTTCTGTTATTTTTTAAATCCTTTATATTAACTCGTGGTGTCTGCGGCCGACCGACCGACCGACCGACGTTGTCGCCAAAACTTTTGATCGATTTTTAACCCACTTGCTCGCAAGATAGCGAGATGAAATTTTGCAGGCAGTGTCGTACCGATGATAAAAACAATGTATCAAAATTTCTGATCGATCGCATGTACCGTAATTAAATTATTGATTTTTTAGATTATTTTATTTATTCCTATGTATCATGCTATTATTTGAGATAGAGCGTCGCGGTGCGTATTATATTGAACAACCTTTCTGTCGCGCAATAAGGTGCGTATTTTATTGACAGCTCTTTTTATAAACATATTCCTGATCGGTGCGCATTATATTAAACATGTTTTACGACACAACTGCAATTTTGTATTTCTGGATGGTCTGGCGCTGCGTATTATAATGAACATTCTTTTAGTTACTTCTCGTACATAAAGGATTTATAGTCAAAAACTTGGTTTTTACGGGTTTTTCTTATTACGTCTCATTTATTGCAAATATCGGGGGAACGTATCATTCTGCTCTTTATATCAGAGGTAACACTGACTGTCATTCTACTTGGAGATGCTTTATCTTGATAGCAACAAGCCGCATGCTCTGGAAATTCTTTTTAAAAATTGTTGGAAAGGGGATCTGCATTCCCCCGTGCCATTTCATAAACCCTCTACGTTAACATACTACAACCCCGTTAAACATACACCCTACTTTTCATAACACCCCCCCACCCCCCATGTTCTAGCCTTGTCCTTGCCACGAGCCAACTATTCCATTAGTAATTAAACCAGCCGCGATGTGTCTGTTAACTTGATTACACGTAGAAGGAGCTACTCCAGGTCGACCCGGTATACACAAATCAGACACGGCTTTACTGACTCTCTGCGCTCTAACAGACACTATAACAACTCGACAAGGCTCGCTCAGTCATTCTTCCACTCGTCAGTGAGAGCCTTCTGGCGAACGTCTTTTCCGAATTTATGGGTTACGCCGAATTTATGTTGTTTTTAAAAGAGTAGTCTGCCCTTTGAAAAAGCGTTTCCTTTTCTTTGGCTTTTCTGTTCACGGTTGAAGTTCGAAAAGTGTCTGTCTATAGGCGACCGTAGTTTGTAACGAGCAGCTCTTTGAAATATTAACTTAAAAACTGTTATTACACACTGAGAAGAAACGTTTAGCAAAATCGTTTTCAGATTCAACAAGAGTAGAGCATCGAGCCTAGAAACTCAACTAACCAATAAATAGCATTTGAATAAGAGACGTTCGTTAGAGCGTCACATCTCTTTGTTTATCAACATTCAAACAAAACCCGTGTAAAATACAAATATTATGCAGTCTGAATCGTTTATTTTAGTCACATTAGACCTAATCTTTAATAATTGGTTCTGACACACAATTTTTGTGTTGTTACATTAATTGCAACATAATCAAATTTTCATTGCATCAAATCAAATATTTAATACATCAAAATCAAATTGTCATTTAAGTGAAAATCAAATTTTCAAAAAATTCAAACTTTTCTTACATCAAAAACATTTTGGTCTGCCAGACACGGTTCTCATGTCCGGGCTGTGCTTACTGCGGGAAACACGAACAAAGTTTGTCCCCATATCAGATCACGGGACTTCTGGGATAAGAGGTTTTTCTGTTTTGCATAAACTTTTTAACTGCAAGTAGTGTCACGGTTTACCTCGCCGTAACATGAGACTGCATGTTTAATATAATGACGATAATACGTGGCAAGACTGGAGTGACGTCATCAAAACAAGCGTACACAACATCAAGTCTAATATAAATATGGTTTTATATATCGCAAGAATGCGGTGACGTCATCAGAACACGTGCACACATCATCAAATCTAACGTAATGCTGGTATCGTAGGGCAAGATTGTAGTGACGTCATCAAAACACGCGTATGCATCATCAAGTCTAACATAACGCTGGTGTGTTGTATGGTAAGATTGTGATGACGTCATCAAAACACGCGTAGACATCGTCAAGTCTAACATAAAGCTTGCACTGTGTGGCAAGACTGGGGTGACCTCGTCTCTGTTGAACAATTCAGTCAGTTCGACGGGGGTGATAACTCCCCACGACATTCCAAGTTTATGATCTCCCGCTGAGGCCGGCGATTTAATGGCTTGTGAGATTAATGAACGCGGGGAGATGGGAGACATTCAGGGGAGACTTGTAACATCCAGCAGAACCATTAGAGCCACCCACTGACACTAACAGTAGGGTGACCGTGACTCGTGAGGTCGGTTGGAAGTAGCGAGGCTGTAGCGAGGGGCAAGCGGCTGCGGTCGTTGGTATAAAAGAAATCATCATGGAATGCTGCGCTGGTTATGATGGAATGCTGCGATGGTGGTCTATAGGGTGGATTCACATCGACTTATCTAGATTTTGTTGCTTGAGGGGGGAATCGCAGTCCTATTTTATATAATTTACTTTGTTTGAGATGTGAATGGATGCCTTGTATAGAATAGTCTATTAAAAAAATATTTTTTAAATTTTATTTAATTCGCGTTTTTAACGCGTAAGTTTAAAAAAATTGAATTTCGACCACTTAACAGGAAGACTTAAAACATTGAATCATCATTGAAACATGTTGCCTACTTGCAATGACCTTGATCTTTTAGTCTAAACGTGCAATGTACACTGCAATTATTATCCTTAAATGATCAGACAGCTTGCCATGGGTCCCCCCCACCCCCTTCCAACCAATGTTCACAGAATTAACAGGACACTGATAATTATTTAACCGATTATATATAAAAATATACACTAATATACACTAATCAATAGCAAATTTCAGCTCAACTTCTGATTAATGTTCCCTCTAAGGTTCGTTGGTCCGTGACAAAGTAAACTTGAGTGCAACGTTGCACAGTATCCATTTTTTGTGCACCATTTAACAAAATTTGCTGCGCGGTAATTCTAAACTCCTACACGGCGTAGGTCAGATATCTGCGCGGCCGCGCAGCCACGCAGCTTAAAGGGGAACATTGCTTCTGATAACTGTTGTGATTCTAGTCCTCGATATATTTCTATCACTAGGATCCTTCACATTGTCCTAAACTTGTAATAACAAAGAAACAACTCCAGAACAGGAGCAATGTTTGATACGAAACAAATCTCCTACTCAATGCCGCAATCATAATTATTGTTCTTTTCATTTATCCCGACCCTAGGGTCTATTAATAGCAGAGCTCAAATATAAACTGACCCCGTTGAAATATTTTGAAAATGTCAAAGAGTTTATTTGTTAATTTATTAAACTTTGGACAAGCCCACAACAGAGAGGCTAAAACCTATGAAATATTAGTATGGAGAGCTGAGGCAATTAGCTGATGGATATTGAGTGTACTATGGACAGCTGAGGCCCCTAGCCCCTAGCTAATGGATATTGAGAGTACTATGGACAGCTGAGGCCCCTAGCCCCTAGCTATGGGATATTGAGTGTACTATTACCTTTATCGTATCGTATCTATACAGACGATCCTTCTATGCAGAAGATAATTGCGTCCACAGATGATCTGTTGGCAAGTGATGCAGCGTTCATATTCCACGGCTTTGTGGGTTTCACGCATTACCCAGCCGCCTAACTAGTGTTAGGTACCCATTTGGAGCTGGGTGACTCAGGGATGCCCTAGGCCCCGGGAACAAATCCTTGCCTTGACATGGATTCGAACCCGTGACCATCGGTACGCCAGTCGAGCGCGCTGCCACTCGACCACCGCGAGCTTGCATATTCAGTCTATAAAGAAGTGTGGCCGAACAAAGAAATCTTCATACTAACTTTCACACAACAAAATAATTATAAAAAAACAAATAACTATTACTGTATAATGTATTATAAATATAAACAACTAGTGTATTACCCGTCAAATAATGACGGAATTTTTCAAAATGGATATATTTCAGTTTTTGTAATTGTCCCTTTTACCTGAAAGCCGCATTGTAAATAATCAGAGAAATGTAGAGATCAAGAGAGAAAAATTAAATCTCTTTTCCATATTGAACAATTTTATGCGGACGTTTGAAAATAGCCTTTTTCTGTGTTGTTTTTTTTTCTTTTTTTTTCTTTCAGTATTTCTTTCAAGACTATTTTTTAGCGGTGCGCTTTCTAAAATCTATCGTTACGAACGAACATAGCAGAGTATATATTTTGATTATACATACGAATATATGTGTTATGAGAAAACCTCCAAGCTTAGGCTTCGCGTTATTTAAGTTTGCATGAATAATAATGATATAATCAGGATAATAGTAAATGCATAGTGAATTACACACAGAATAAGATGATACTACAGCAAAGAAGTTTGAAGTTCGAAGTATTAACAAATATTGCTGAGGAGTCAGCCGGACGTTAACTTGCGGCATTGAATAGTGCGCACCAATTATGAGTGCACCAATAATACAGCACAGTGCGTTAAAAATAAATTATGTGACTGTAATGTGATCCACATCAAGCACATCTGTGATTTGAAGCAGTTTAAGCTTCATTGATGATTATGACTTGTCAGTTTATTCGCCCATTTGTCCATACATTATTACCACAACATTACCAAAACATGTAAAAAATAAAATGTAATTTTTACACATGTTAATAACAAAGACTATTCATTTTGCATGAAACGTAGTAAGCAAAGTTTGTCACAGGATAACAGAAAAGATTAAATTAAACAAACTGTTAATCATATTTACAATTTAATATAAACGTGTTAGTAATTCACATAAACGTTTTTATTATTGTCAAGTCAGCACCTTTTCAAGATCTATTATGAATTGTCAGTTTATGCGCCCATTGGTCCATACATTATTACCTTTACATTATCAAAAACATGTAAATAAAAAATTGTAACTATTTACAAATATGAATAACAACGTACTATTTATTTTGCATGAAACCTTTGAAGTAAAGTTAATCAATGGATAAAAGCAAAATATTAAAGTATCAACAGGTAATCGTATATAAAATTTAATATACACGTTTTAGGAATTCTAATAAACGTTTTCATTATTGTCAAGTCAGCACCCCTTCCAGTTCTATATTAAAAGCAAATAATTTTTATTCCAAATTAGTCTAAGACACATTAAAATATTACATGTAAATAACAATAACAAAAAAAAACTATTATGGGGAGGAGTCCGATTTTTAAATATGTTATTTTTTTAAACATACAAATTCAAATATGCAATCTCAAAGTGTATAAAAGAAAAAAACAACGCTAAACTGAAGCATAAGTTGACAAATTTGCATAATAAATAATGGCTTTGTAGCTCAAAACACATCGAACTTGACAACCAAACGACAACCAATTGTAAATTTCATAAACCGAAAAACGAATGTTATATATTAATATAGAAAATTAAATTTATAATTAAGTACGTAATATTGACATGGACACATATACAAAAACGGACATTTAATAAAAAAAAATAACAATATTATTAATCACATCAAATAAAACATGGCTCTTTTTAAATCCTTTATATTAACTCGTGGTGTCTGGTTGCTTGATTGCTTGCTTGTCGGTCGCCAAACTTTGGATCGATTTCTAATCTTTCTCGTAAGCTAGCGAGCTGAAATTTAGCAGGCAGTTTCGTGGCGATGATAAAAACTTTCAGATCGATCGCATGTACTGTAATTAAATTATTGAATTTTTAGATTATTTTATTTATTCCTATGTATCATGTTATTTTTTGAGATAGAGTGTCGCGGTGCGTATTATATTGAACAACCTTTCTGTCGCGCAATAAGGTGCGTATTTTATTGACAACACTTTTTATAAACATATTCCTGATCGGTGCGCACTATGTTAAACATGTTTTACGACAAAACTGCAATTTTATATTTTTGGATGGTCTTGCGCTGCGTATTATAATGAACATTCTTTTAGTTACGTCTAGTACATAAAGGATTTATAGTGAAAAACTTGTTTTTTACGTGTTTTTTTTATTACTTCGTTCCCTTCACACATTAATAAAAGCTCAAAAAATGACGTCACGTCACAATATTTTATGGCGAGAAACACATTTTGGTAATCTCGAAAGCAACATTTTTACTTCTATATATATTTTTTTTATCGGGAGTTACCTCGCATAGCGTCACGGACAGACAGACAGACAGACGTGACGTGACAGAGATTGTATATTATGTAAATTGATAAGCATTTAATTTTGAAAATCTTCACGGCTTCGTGTTAAAGAAAGAACGAGGGAAAGAAACGAAAAGAAAATAAAAGTAAAAGAAAGAAACGAAGTGAAAGAAGGAAAGAAAAGAAAGGAAAATAAAGAAAGAAAGCTTTTTTTTTGTTGTTTTGGACTAATTGTTTCCACATGTTACAACTAGACTGCTAGATAAACCAGTTAAGCAAGGGCCACAATAGCAACAATACATCTGTTCCCACTGGTACTAACGAGGAAAAAAAGACTTTGATAGATTTAAGTAGAGAGGTGGCATAGTTCTCTCCCCATCTCCTCGGCTTTAATCCCTGACACGGTAAAGGTCGACCTCCCCCCCCCCAACACTCTGCGCTAAAGGTCAAAACTAACACATGGACTCAATGCCATTCCGTTATCGTCCTTTGATGGTGGGCCATCTCGATATCACACAAAGCTACTCAGAGTCGTGATGGGTGAACTCGATTCTTTGCTCTGATCGATACCCAAATAAAGCAAGTGGCTGTTTGTATGGGGGTCTTGTTTTTACAGCGCATTATACGGGCAGATATAGAAAACATCTTCACCTTTCTTCTACTTCTGGGCCCAAAGAAAATTTGGCCGCGACTTTGGGAGATTATTGGTCTTGTTACTTCACGAAAATTCTATTGATGATCATAGTGTTTGAACGTAAAGAAAGACACAAAGAGAGAATTGAGCTTCTGTAACAAACAAGGCCTCCACAGTCCACACGTCACACGTGTCGTTATTTGACCAGAAGCGAGTGTTGGGGGGAGATGGGGGTTGTGGTCTGTATGATAAGTTTTTTGTTTTTAAAATTCTGTTGTAACGCCGCACACAAAAAACAACACAACAGTAAAAGTAAAACTGAATACATGTTATATTGTTTTTAATAGCGTTATATTTTTTATCAGAGGCGTTGCGAGTGGGGGGGGGGCGAGGGTACATATATCCCCCGGCGCCGAGGTGCAAGGGCGCCAAAATGAAACATATGGCATTACATCATAATATATGAACAAAGATAATAAAAGGGAGGGCGTGCTAAGTCTCTTGTCTTATCTATACAGACGCTCCTTCTATGCAGAAGATAATTGCGTCCACAGACCATGACAGATGATCTGTTGGCAAGTGATGCAGCGTTCACAGGCCACGGCTATGAGGGTTCCACGCATTACCCAGCCGCCTAACTACATGTAGTGTTAGGTACCCATTCGGAGCGGGGTGACTCAGGGACGCCCTAGGCCCCGGGAACAAATCCGTGCCTTGACATGGATTCGAAGCCGTGACCATCGGTACGCCAGTCGAGCGCGCTGCCACTCGACCACCGCGTCCCGCAACTTGTCCTCGGGCGCAAAACATCCTACCTACGCCTCAAACATCCTACCTACGCCTCAAACATCCTACCTACACCTCAAACATCATACCTACGCCTCAAACATCCTACCTACACCTCAAACATCCTACCTACACCTCAAACATCCTACCTACGCCTCAAACATCCTACCTACACCTCAAACATCATACCTAATCCACAAACATCCTACCTACGCCTCAAACATCCTACCTACACCTCAAACATCCTACCTACGCCTCAAACGTCCTACCTACACCTCAAACATCCTACCTACGCCTCAAACATCCTACTCAACCCCTCAAACATCCTACCTACACCTCAAACATCCTACCTACGCCACAAACATCCCACCTACGCCTCAAACATCCTACCTACACCTCAAACATCCTACCTACGCCTCACACATCCTACCTACGCCTCAAACATCCTACATACGCATCAAACATCCTACCTACACCTCAAACATCCTACCTACGCCTCAAACGTCCTACCTACACCTCAAACATCCTACCTACGCCTCAAACATCCTACTCAACCCTTCAAACATCCTACCTACGCCTCAAACATCCTACTCAACCCCTCAAACATCCTACCTACGCCTCAAACATCCTACCTACGCCTCAAACATCCTACCTACACCTCAAACATCCTACCTACACCTCAAACATCCTACCTACGCCTCAAACATCCTACTCAACCCCTCAAACATCCTACCTACGCCTCAAAAATTTCTACCTACACCTCAAACATCCTACCTACGCCTCAAACATCCTACCTACACCTCAAACATCCTACCTACGCCTCAAACATCCTACCTACACCTCAAACATCCTACCTACGCCTCAAACATCCTACCTACGCCTCAAACGTCCTACCTACGCCTCAAACATCCTACCTACACCTCAAACATCCTACTCAACCCCTCAAACATCCTACCTACGCCACAAACATCCTACCTACGCCTCAAACATCCTACCTACGCCTCAAACATACTACCTACGCCTCAAACATCCTACCTACGCCTCAAACATCCTACCTACGCCTCAAACATCCTACCTACGCCTCAAACATACTACTTAGCCTCTGTTATTTATGCTAGCAGTTTAATGTACGAAGTAATTAATAAAACAAACCCGTAAAAACAAAGTTTTTGACTATAAATCCCTTATATATGAGACATAACTAACAGTATTGATTATTTTCAAACGCGACAAACATTTACAGACTGAATCTGTCTTAACTCAACTTTGCTTCATAACCCTGGTCTGGTCACCGATCGCTTGACCGAGCTCAGCGTGACACGTAAAATGTAAACAAAAGCACGCCGGTACTTCGATGGGTCGCGTCAACGCGTCAACTCAAAAACTCTCGTGGACAAAAAAACAATAACAAACCGTGAATTTGAATTACATACGTTATAGTTATATAAGGATAAACTAAAAATGCATTAATATAATTACGGTAAGTTCGATCGATCTGAAATTTTGATACGATGCATTGTTTGGTGAGTCGGGTCCGTGTGCCAAATTTCAGCTCGATCCGATCACGGGAAATCGGTCATTTTTTACTTTTCTTTTTCCGCCCGCCCAAGACAGAGATGACGAGACGGCGGTGTAGTTAATATAAGGGATTTAATAAAACAAACCCGTAAAAACAAAGTTTTTGACTATAAATCCCTTATATATGAGACACAACTAACAGTATTGATTATTTTTAAACGCGACAAACATTTACAGACTGAATCTGTCTTAACTCAACTTTGCTTCATAACCCTGGGGGGAGGGGGGGGAGAGGGAAAAGTCTGGTCACCGATCGCTGGTCCGAGCTCAGCGTGACACGTAAAATGTAAACAAAAGCACGCCAGTACTTCGATGGGTCGCGTCAAAGCGTCAACTCAAACTCTCACGTGGGAAAAAAAACAATAACAAACCGTGAATTTGAATTACATACGTTATATAAGGATAAACTAAAAATGCATTAATTTAATTACGGTACGTTCGATCGATCTGAAATTTTGATACGATGCATTGTTAGGTGAGATGGGTCCGTGTGCCAAATTTCAGCTCGATCGGATCATGGAAAGTGGGTCATTTTTTACTTTTGTTTTTCCGCCCGCCTAAGACAGACAGACAGAGAGAGAGATGACGACAGAGACGCCGGTGAAGTTAATATAAGGGATTTAAAAACTTCTTCAGGGTAAAGTAGCATTGACACAGCAAAGGTGTCGTAAATCTGGTAGACCTTGAATCGGACCTAAAGACTCCACTACCTGGGTGACGACCTTGTCTTTTTATAAGGAAGGCAATCCATTCCATTGTTCTGTAGTGTAATCTCTACAGGTATTTTATTGGTTCTTTATTTACGCCCTTTTCTTTATGGACTCATACTATCAAATTCAAATGTTTCTCCGGCAGACTGTATCGACTCATATTCTAGTGTTATGATGTTACACATTCTCACGAGCTTGCCCATATTTAGTGGCGCACTCGCTACACGCTCGTCCGATAACTGACGAGAATTGTTTATTTAAGGCAGTGAATTTCAGGTCTCTGATTGTTGATGTTTGCAACCTGGAGCGGAGCTTATCGTGTTTGGACCCAGGTCAGATCTGGGTCGTGAAATGGCTTGTCTTCCACCCCCTTCCCCCACCTTTTCCCATGTTTCAAATATGTGAGTTTTACTGGCCGCACCACTTCCGGTCGCGAGTGTTGGTCTGTTTACTATAGTTATAGTAAAGAGCCCTAGCGAGCCAGCCATCTAGAATGGAAACGTTAAATATCTAAGTGGTTGAGTGTCTGACAACAGTGTGACGTCATGAAACCAGAGACAACACAAAGTCATGGTAGAAGTAATGCCCCCTACCCCCCCCCCAACAAATGTCTGTGTTAGTGTATGAGCTTTCCACCAATGTCAATGTATCCTGAGTAACGTATTTTTCTTAAGAATCCCGATTGGTACTAATCCAAATTGGTGCTAATCCCAATTGATGCTCATCCCTATTGGTACTAATCCCGATTGGTGCTCATTAAAATTGGTACTAATCCCCATTGGTGCTAATCCAAATTGGGAGTAAACCCCATTGGTGCTAATCACGTAAGTATTTGAATTTATAAATTAACTAGGGGCAAGTACCCGGCTTTTCCCGGGTTTAACAACAACAGCAACAAAAACAACAACAAAACAACAAAAACAGAACAACAACAAAAACAACAAAATCAACAACAAGACAACAAAAACAAAACAACAAAATCAACTACAAAACAACAAAAACAAAACAACAACAAAAACAACAACAACAAAACAACAACTACAACAACAACAACAACAAAGCAACAACAACAAAACAACAACTACAACAACAACAGCAACAACAGCAAAGCAACAACAACATGAAGGACATTGTCGTCGCAGGGCAAGGGATGTGGACAACAACAACAGCAAAAACAACACAAAAACAACAACAGCAACAAAAACTGCAACAACAACAAAAACAACAACAACTGCAACAACAACAAAAACAACAACAAAAAACAACTACAACAACAAAAGCAACAACAACAAAGCAACAACAACAAAACAATTATTTTATGGCGATAATCGCCTTCTTGTTAATCTCGACACCAAAATGTTTATTATTTTGCGTCATTATTTTACGTCTTAATTTTCAATAATTTTTATTTTATATAGCTCATATAGGGAAAAAACTACATTTTGGGCCCCCGGCCCCCAGTATCTTATATATATGGAACGAAACCTGTTTAATAACCTTTCCGGTATAATTTTGTGTACGTGTACCAAATTTCACGTTATTTGGTTGTCTGGATCTTGAGTTATTAGGGAACAGACAGACAGACAGACAGACAACAAATGCGTCTTATATGTATACTAGGGGCAAGTACCCGGCTTCGCCCGGGTTTAAAATAAGGTTTTCTGTAGAAGCGTACACAACTGTTTACTTGCATGCTATAAAATGGTACATTTAACAGTGTATGTGCTGCATGGCTTAATTTCAAGGATGTCACCATCCTCATCTTTCACAATAACAGTTTTGAGATCTTCAAATGAAATAGGTCCCCGAATATGGTGCAGCAGGAGGCGCATGTGAAATGCTTCTCTGTTGTGAGGATGCACAGTGTACACTCTTCCCAAGGCATTGTCTGTCACATATCCCGGGAAGTCTGCAAGAGGTATACCTTTTTTCGGATTTGCCAGACCTTTTGACTGGCATCCCAGCGAAAATGTCTAGGCACTTCAGAATACAGCAATGTTTTTGCAAGAGGATCTGTTTTGCAGAGATCAAAAAACGCTGTTAATGTAGTCTTTGTTGGAGTGTCTGTCAAATGTGCTGTTGGCTGTCCTGGTTTATAGTATACTCCTTGGCCTCCTTCAAGATGTACTGCCAAGTGAACAACTGTTGGATACCTTTGATGGATGGGAAAGTTAAGCAGGCGCCACACTGCCTCACTGCTACTAATGTATCGTCCTTGTTGATAATTGGTAACCCCATCAAGCCTGTTCGGCATTTCATTTGCAACAGTAAACATGGCCACATCACTTCCCTTGGTAACATAATTGCAAATCTACTTGATGCTTGTGTTTCTATGACGTACATAGGTCATTCCATCCTGTGCATATTCATGCATGTAACGGGGCCCTCCACTGAAGGATGAAGGCAGCACCACTAATTTGCCAAGATTTTCAGAAGTCACATTGTTGTCATTCCTTACTGCCTCTAATAGTACACCATAGTCCTCAGCTCTAAGTTTTGTTTGGTTGAGTCTGATGAAACGCAATCTCTCATTCTCAACCTTAGCATACATATCCACTATGTATTGCTGGTAAAGGCGCGGGCATCTGAGGAGTGTATTAAATTCGTTGACTCTTTGCATCATGCGATATGCATAGTAGTCATTGCTTGTGGCCTTGTTTACATCTTTTATGTTCAAATCATAGCCATCTTCTCCTCTAACAAATAGCAGAGGATACTGAAGTGGATCATATGACCTGTGAGTGTCTTGAATCCTTTGAAGTGGCATTTGTGAGCAACTTCTTGAATGCAGCACAATGTCTCTACGATCACCTAGCTCTCCAGCAATCATGATGCCACTTCACTAACAGATGGTGCATTGAATCTGCCTTTGTGTTCCTTTAATGGTGCTTTGCCGGAAATTTTGATTTTGTAGTCCACTTGAGTGTTATCCATAATCTCAGCAGCCATTTTAAATGACCTCACATAGCTGTTATGCTGATGCAGCATTCTTTGCAGTTTGAGGACAATGTTTCTGTCAACAGGACTGTCAAGCAAATCCAGTCGTCTTTGCACTTGCTCATCTTCTCCCAAGAAGTAAATCTGGAGATATTTGCTGTCTATAGCATTGACTGGATGAAGAGGTCCAGCATGGTGGTACACTTGGCCTTGGACCTTGAATGTTGGTGTCCACCCGTTATTCACGACAACATTAGACTTGAAGGAAGTCACGGCAAACATATTATTGAATAGTCTAATAAGTTTCACAAAGTCCTTTGATTGTGCAGTTTCACCATTCAACAGAATGCACAATGGTTCTGGTGGCTTTAGAATTGGGGCAGTTTGACTTTACCACTGGAACAGCACATGCCTGGAGTTTCTTTGCTCAGCTGTTTCAGCTGCTCTGGGAACTCTGTGGCGGACCTGATCTGCCTGGATTTTATATATTTTTTTTTCGTATGTTATCATTGCGGGAGAGTACTCAACAACTTCCCAAAGTTTCATGCTCCTATTTACACGGGAAGTTGGATATTTAATGATTAGTCTGTTTTATATAGCTCATATTAGGAAAATACCTACATTTTGGCCCAAGGCCCCCTAGTGAGTAATAATTTTATATATTTTTTTCGCATGTTACCATCGCGCGAGGGTACTCAAAATCTTCCAAAAGTTTCATTCTTCTACTTACATGGTAATTTGGAGAATTATTGATGAGTCAGTTTGATATATGAAAAAAAACTACATTCAGGCCTCTGACCACCCAGTGAGTGATAATTTTTATTAATGTTTCGCCAGTTACCATTTTGGGAGGGTATATAACAACTTCACAAAGTTTCATGCTTCTACCTACACAGGAAATAGGAGATTTAATGATGAGCCTGATTTATATAGCTCATTTAAGAAAAAACTACGTTTGGGCCCCCGCCCACCCCCCTACCCAGTTAGTGATAACTTTATACTTTTTTCGACTGTTACCATTGCGGGAGGGTACTCAACGACTTTCCAAATTTTCATGCTTCTACCTACTCGGGAATATGAGGAATTGGTGTTGATTCAGTTTTATATATCCCATATAAGGAAAAACCGGTTTTGGGGCACCCGGCCACCCATGAGTGGAAATGTTTACATTATTTTTCACCAATTATCGTCATAATAGTGTATTTGGCAAGTTCCCAAAAGTTTCATGCTTCTACATTCACGGGAGGTTGGAGAATTAGTTTCGAGTCAGTTTTAAATATACGGAAAAAAAATACATTTTGGCCCCCGCCCCCAGTAAGTGATAATTTATATAATTCATTTTTCTGTTGTATGGGGTTTATTTGTTTTAAAGAAACATTTCGAAACGCAATGTTTGAGCTTAAAATGTGCCCTGCTGGTTTCGTTTAAGTTATGCAAAAAGTATAAACACAGTTGCTTAGCTACAGTGTTTATGCCACCCAGGGATGGACGATATTATTGACTCCTACCCTCGCCGATAAAAGGAAAAAGCTTGATCGGACGACTGGATAAAATACATATAGAATATACAAAAAAGAAACAGTGTAAAGTAAAAAATATGTAATTTGCAAACAAATTTTATAAAAATATATACGTAATCTTGTTAGAGGCGCAACATTAACAGACATAAAAATAAACCATTTCATAACATTTAGTTCACAACAAAAAACACACACACTCACTGATTCACACATGTGCACACAAATACTTAAACGCACACCCACAGCGGTATATAAACAATTAAAAATATAAATTAAAATAATCACTGCTCTTTTCACTTTGTTTCCTATTTGCAAATTAATATGAACTCAAACTATGACGTCACATCACATTATTTTATGGCAATAAACGCCATCTTGTTAATCTCGACACCAAAATGTTTAATATTTTACGTCTTAATTTTCAATAATTTTTATTTTATATAGCTCATATAGGGAAAAACTACATTTTGGGCCCCCAGCCCCCAGTATCTTATATATATGGAACGAAACCTGTTTAATAACCTTTCCGGTATAATTTTGTGTACGTGTACCAAATTTCACGTTATTTGGTTGTCTGGATCTTGAGTTATAAGGGAACAGACAGACGACGGACAGACAACAAATGCGTCTTATATATATAGAGATAAAGAATATCACGCTGCTGTAATTTGCATGTCTTATATGATTTACTATTGATTTAGCATCTGAGATCGGGAATTTCAGCCGAGTAAATTATACATGTATTATGTAGATGTACTGACCATTTGGTTGGTAGATGGATTGACCGATTGGTTGGTAGATGTACTGACCGTTTGGTTGGTAGATGGACTGACCGTTTGGTTGGTACATGGACTGACCATTTGGTTAGTAGACAAACAGGTATGGCTCTTCTTATAAACTAAGGGTTGTCAAAAGCCAAAGTGAGTTATCCTTGTATGATAAATACGAAATATTAACTTTCCTGAAATGTACACAAAGTATTTTATAATTATAAATCCTCAAATCCTATTTTTACATCGCTATCTTTTCCAAAATTAAAATATAAGCTAAAACAATGATGTCATATAATTTTTCTTACGGCGAGAATGTTTTAATTTATAATTATTTTGCACACCTCCTGATGCGCGCCTTGTATATATAATTAAATATAAGCTTTAAAAAATGACGTCATAGCGATACGGATACATACTCCAACCAACCTGTGACTTTAACTTTTATATTATTTATAAGTGTGGGGGGAGGGAGAGGGTTAGTAGTCAGTGGCGTAGCTAGGGGGGCGGTGGGGGTCGGTCCGCCCCGGGCGGCACTCATTTAGGGGCGGCATTTGTGGGCATTTGAAAAGTACATCAATACCGACAACCGCCCTTTTCTTTTGAAGGGGGGAAAACCAAGGTGAAACAAAAATATTCGTAATTTCGAGTCTTAATTAACGGATTCGCACAACATTTGTTTGATTACATAGTGGATATTATAGCTAACGCAAAACCGTTCAAAAAATTTTAATCGCTCAAAAAACGTATCCATTTGTTTGGAAAACTAAGCGGTATAAGTCACAGATGACGCTTTAATAAGAAAACTACCCAAAAAACACAACACGGCCGGGCCAAATAATGTGTGCTATTAATATCGCCACGACAGTCTTTCGTGGAATTTTTACTTCGCAGAATGATGCGCGAACAAGTACTTACATTTACATGGCATGGTGGTTCAAATATTGTGTTTAACTTGCAAGTAGTAATTTATATTACCGTTTCTGTTTTCAGTAAATTATTGTAAGGTAAGTTGTTAAAAATTAAGTTTATTTTGTTTTTATTGCATTAAAGTAGCTCACATAATTTGTGTCTTTCATTAAAATACGGTTATTCATTAAGCATGTTACGCCTATCCAATAAAATTAATAGTAATGTGTAAATAATTTGAATTCGTCTATTTTATGGAAAAGTATTAAGATTTATGACAAGAATATGTAAATATTCAAATTTCTTGTTAATAAACGCCACAATAGGCATAATAATTTTGAAAAAGACATATTTTAAACTTTCAAGCGTCTACGAAAAATTGATATCTGAAGTAACTAGGAAAACAAGATCAGATGCTGGAATTTTACTCAATTCTATGCAATCATTTTCTCTTCTATGTTATCTCAATTTATGGGAACCCGTCATTTAAATAAAAAATTAATGCAAAGCCATTGCATGGAACAAAGAGATGTGCTAATACAAAAATGCTGTTATATCAGCCAAACAATTTGTGAAGAGGTGGAGATATCAACTGAACGCTTAGCTAGAAGGAGAAAAATATGAGTAGGGGAAATTCAGAAGACGTGGTTCTATCTTTAAAACAAGAAGTACAACGAGAAATGTTTTTATCCATGGCTGGAATTATAAAAGAAAAGAAAATAACACTTTGATGAGTTGCATTTCCTTGCAAGAAAATATTCGTATATAATACTATGTAACCTACTAAATGAAGCATTTGAACATCAAATAAATTACTTTATTGACATTGACAGTTCAATATGGAAAGAAAAAGGATCCAGGTTTTTATGGCTGTACCTACACTACAAGAAGAGGCATTATGTTAGAAAAACGGGGGAAAAGGCACCTTTGATCTATTAAAATTTATTCAATAGTATAGATTGGAAAATTCTGTACCCAACATTGTAATTTTGCTATGAATTTTTTGAACTATTGCTATAAGTGTCGCTAGTTGTGAAAGGAGCTTCTCCAACCTGAAGTTGATCAAAAAATTATCTTCGTTCCACAATGAGCGATTAAAGACAACAAAATCTTGCAATACTGTCCATAGAACAAGATAATATTAAAATAATTTTAATTTTGATAGCGTAATACACGATTTTTCTGTTATGAAAGTTAGGAAAGTAAATGTATAAATATGTTAACATACTAATGTACAGAGGCGTAACTGGGTTTTTGACGCCCTTGGCTAATTTATTTTTGGCGCCTTTTATTTAAATAAAATTTTAAACATTACAGATTTAGCGGCACCCTTTTGAACTGGCGCAGGCCGGAACCCTTGGCAACTGCCCCAATGTCAAGCCGTTGTTACGCCACTGCTAATGTATACAATTTCTTTGTTTGTGAACAAAAATCATTTATTTATAAAGACAACATAAAAGAATAGTAATAGTAATTGTTAATGTTTTTATTGGGGGGGTGTAAATTTGGAATATGTTTTGTCTCATGGGGGGGGGGAACCTGCGAGCTCAGTAACTTTCTTGTGGCCTTTAAAAAAGTGTCTTGTATTTTTATAAATGTGTATTTATAGGTATATAATCTTATGCGGCCTCTTTTATTACTGCTTACATAAATATGGCATGCAATGGTAAACATGTTCCCCACCTTTACTTCGTTTCAATTACAATTACTTAGTCATGTTCATTAATTTTTAAAAACCATAATATAATCCACTAAGTGGCCTTCCATAAATGAAGCATGCTATTTTGGCTGATTTTGCACCCCTCCCCCCCCCCTCGTCACACGTCGTCACAAAAACTTAGACCCTTTCTTCAATAAGACGTCACAAGCCGTATTTTCTGTTTGAAAATGAACATGTTTCAAATTAAATTTTTGCCATTTAAGTATGTTTTTAGTGTAAGGCTGCATTCTAATATCGTAACACGCGTTTTACATAAACGTCATTAAATAAAGTGTCAGTAATCAAATATTTCAGTGGAAATTTATTTAAAGTTGCGCGTTTTGACGTGACGTCACATTTCTTGAACACCTCCCCCCTTCGTCACACATGGTTACAAACCTGTGAATCCCTCAGGTCCGTGTCGTCATTTATGAACGGCCCCTAAATAGGGCGGCAAATTGGAGACCGCCCCGGGCGGCAAAAGTTCTAGCTACGCCACTGTTAGTAGTAATAATGACCAGATGTACCATGCAGGTCATTTCACTGTGTACGTCTGCAGACAGACGAACCGTTCTCGTTTCTTTACCTGACTCTCGTTGTGCTCTATTGGCGAGGCTGGCCGGAGGGCTCAGTGGCCCACCCCTTGTGAAATAACTTGATACCCAAGAACAAATCTCTATATTTGACGTCATTAAACGCTGCGGCGGGGAATTCAATGACAGGCCTGGTGACGAGAGACCAGGAGATGGCCCCGGGGCCCAGCGGAGGATCATGGCAGGTGTTTGTTCTATAATGGTGATGATGACAAGGTGGTGTCTATGAAAGTGGTGTATGTTTGTTCACAAGGTGTGAGTGGCGACTGTTTACATGGTGGTTTTTCTTGGGTATTTGCCTCGGTATGTGCAACTAGAGGAAGTTGTTTCGGGGAAAATGTTGGCCCCTTGCTCACAAGGTGCTGATCGTCTATGAAACACAATCTCAAAGATACCAGCCACTAAGTATAATAATACACACCGTTGTGGGAGCCTGTCGCCTGTCACAGCGTCAAGTCACTATAGAAATCCTAAAGAAGAATTGTCAGTGAAATAGCATACAAAATATCATTGGAGCAAAAGTCAAAGAAACAATGTGGAAAGGTCATGCCACGAGAGCACCATTGAGAGAACGCGTGAGAGGACAATTGTGAGGAACGATGATGGAATTAAAACACAGAAGTCAGAAAATAGAACGGTAGGAAATAAGTCATGGGCGCCACTGTTAGGTGCAAGATTACAAGACAAAACATCAGAAAACACAACTTTGAAATATTCTTCGATTAAAAACTAACACCACTCTTTGAGAGCGCTGTCTACTTAGGATTGACATTTGAGCTTGCGAGTAACAACAACTAATACATGCGAATAATCGCGGAGGGGGTGGTAAGGGAGTACGGAAGAGCTGTTCGCTCCTGGGGGGGGGGTAGTTGTTTTTAATTGGAGGGGCGTCACTTTCGGCCCCGTGAAGTGGAGGGGCGTCACTTTCGGCCCCGTGAAGTGGAGGGGCGTCACTTTCGGCCCCGTGAAGTGGATGGGCGTCACTTTCGGCCCCGTGAAGTGGAGGGGCGTCACTTTCGGCCCCGTGAAGAGTTCTTTCATTAAAACTAACCTTGGCCAAGTCATAGCATACACAAAAAATTAAGAGAAATATGAGACACTTATCTCTGGGCTGTGAAAGAAATGGAAGAGAAATCTTTGACTTTTGAATTATTAAAACACACGCACACACAAAATACTTTTTAAAAAAAAATAACAAAGAAAAAGCAATTTCAAATTTGCGATTTTATTGTGTCAATTATTCGTTTGAAAATAAAAATGTGACAAGTTCATAGCTGAATTCTGTCAGTGTATACAGACAATCTCGTAGACAGACTCACAGATTGTTACACGCTCCTCGCTTATCATTCAGAGCCATCACCCAGCTCAGGTATTCGGATACATACATGCATGAGGTCAACACACGTGTACCACCTGCATTACCACCCATATTACAACAACTGTCACCTGCATTACCACCCATATTACAACAACTGTCACCTGCATTACCACCCATATTACAACAACTGTCACCTGCATTACCACCCATATTACAACAACTTACACCTGCGCTGCCATCCATATCACACCTACAACTGACACCTGCACTGCCATCCATATACACCAAAAATGTACACCTAAATTACCACCCATATTACATTAACGTACACCTGCGCTGCCATCAATAGCACACCTACAACTGACACCTGCACTGCTATCCATAGCACACCTACAAGTGACACCTGCACTGCCATCCATAGCACACCTACAACTGACACCTGCACTGCCATCCATAGCACACCTACAACTGACACCTGCACTGCCATCCATAGCACACCTACAACTGACACCTGCACTGCCATCCATAGCACACCTACAACTGACACCTGCACTGCCATCCATAGCACACCTACAACTGACACCTGCACTGCCATCCATTCCATAGCACACCTACAACTAACACATGCACTGCCATCCATAGCACACCTACAACTGACACCTGCACTGTCATCCATTCCATAGCACACCTACAACTAACACATGCACTGCCATCCATAGCACACCTACAACTGACACCTGCACTGCCATCCATAGCACACCTACAACTGACACCTGCACTGCCATCCATAGCACACCTACAACTGACACCTGCACTGCCATCCATAGCACACCTACAACTGACACCTGCACTGCCATCCATAGCACACCTACAACTGACACCTGCACTGCCATCCATAGCACACCTACAACTGACACCTGCACTGCCATCCATAGCCCACCTACAACTGACACCTGCACTGCCATCCATATTACACCAAAAATGTACACCTAAATACCACCCATATTACATTAACGTACACCTGCGCTGCCATCAATAGCACACCTGCAACTGACAGCTGCACTGCTATCCATAGCACACCTACAAGTGACACCTGCACTGCCATCCATAGCACACCTACAACTGACACCTGCACTGCCATCCATAGCACACCTACAACTGACACCTGCACTGCCATCCATAGCACACCTACAACTGACACCTGCACTGCCATCCATAGCACACCTACAACTGACACCTGCACTGCCATCCATAGCACACCTACAACTGACACCTGCACTGCCATCCATTCCATAGCACACCTACAACTAACACATGCACTGCCATCCATAGCACACCTACAACTGACACCTGCACTGTCATCCATTCCATAGCACACCTACAACTAACACATGCACTGCCATCCATAGCACACCTACAACTGACACCTGCACTGCCATCCATAGCACACCTACAACTGACACCTGCACTGCCATCCATAGCACACCTACAACTGACACCTGCACTGCCATCCATAGCACACCTACAACTGACACCTGCACTGCCATCCATAGCACACCTACAACTGACACCTGCACTGCCATCCATAGCACACCTACAACTGACACCTGCACTGCCATCCATAGCACACCTACAACTGACACCTGCTCTGCCATCCATAGCACACCTACAACTGACACCTGCCATATGTCACACACCATATGTCACACACCATATGTCACACACTGATTGCATATGATTGAACTTTTATCCCTCACACTTGTTAACGCAATTTCCCATGGGATAAATTGCGTTTATATATTTGAAATGTCTGTAGAGCTTGCACATGCAACTCCTCATGAACCATACCAGATGGAGGTTGGGGGTCTTTTGAAAATATGTAAAGGAGGTCCCAAGGATGTGCAACGGCCAAAAAAAAATACCGAAAAGGTTTACTGGATTTCCTTTGAAAATCCAAAAAACCCGAAATAATATCAGTATTTTTGTCAATTTCTCGCCAACCATGACATCTATCGGGTTTAAATAAACGCCAACCGGTAGCTAATAATATTTAGAACAATGTTGGAGACGGAAATTTTGTAAAATATATATTCATTAGACTCACGTAATTTTAGCAGCAATTTTTGAAAGCAATTGTTTTGTTCAGTTTCAAAATTTTTGATTTGAAATGACTTTTAATTTAATCTAGAATGATAGTTAATGGGGTTTTCCCGCTTTGTGAATGCTAATGTTAGATTGTTGCGTGGTGCGCATTATATTGACACATTCTTGGTGTGATGTAGCATGAGGGGATATGACGTCATATTGTGTTTACTTTCAGAATTACTTGTTTGAATCGAATTTTAATGTAATCTAGAATGATTTCCCTTGAATAAAAAATCGGAATTTCTTTTTTGGAAATTGCGTTTAAATAAGCATTCGAGTTTTTATTACTTATTTTAATTTTGCACACTCTCAAGGCTCTTCACACTATAGCCACCACACACTTAAGTCTTCTCACACTATAGCCACCACGCTCTCAAGGCTTCTCACACTATAGCCACCACACACTTAAGTCTTCTCACACGATAGCCACCACACACTTAAGCGCCCACGCTTTAATCTACAAGCACATTATTCCTCCCCACCCATTTGCCTTCCACACACTTAAGTCACTACACACTTGAGCCACCCCACACAGTCATTGGTTTCATAAATAAATAGACACATAAAGTAATTTTACAGATGAGGTCAGTCATAACACAAAAGTAACACTCAAAAACTCATTACAAACTAATACATTCATTACAGATGTATTAGTTCCTTACAAAACATGTATTATAATTATACACATAACAATTTGTATATCATTATACATTTTTATACAAATATATGTTTTCAAATGAAACATAAATTGTTTGAAGTAATATATATTGATTACAAATATATGTATTTTGAAGATCTAACGAGCCATTTATTTTATTGAATTTCGTATTTCAGTAGCCCTAAGCTAATAATTGTGAAATGGAAGGAAATGACAACATAAAAAACGGAAAGTAAATTTCGCATAATTTCTGACCGTTACCAGCATGACAGATTTAAATAGTTATTCAATACTAATGCATTCATTCACGTGACAGTGCCAAAGTTTTCTAAAATTAAATATTATTTAGCTATAATCCATAATTAATTATTATTAACTAAAAATAAATTATAATAATTAATAGTTTGTTGATTGTAGAAGTAATTTATTAGCTTCAAAAGGTCATTTTACCTACCCCCAAAATCTTTCTATAAAATGTATTAACTTTTTCCTTGACTATGACAATGGTAACAGAAAGACACCAACAAGGGTCATAACTTATAACCCAAGTGAACTCCGATCACATTTAGATTTATCTTTCCTTTCTTGTTTACATCCGGTCGCGCATGATGGCTGAGACTAATTACAACCTCCTACTACACCAACGCACACTTCCCAAACCAAACCAATTAAACAATCATTTGTTTATTCTAAGCACAGACTTTTCAATAATATCAACTTGTGTTTTGTGGTCGAGTAGAGGCGTGTGTTTTGTGGTCAAGTAGAGACTTGAGTTATGTGGTCGACTTGTAATGTACCCACATGACCGCATTGTTGCCTACCTGCAGCCTACCTTTTAAAATCGTTTTCTTCTTTTTTTTAATATTTCACGTTTACAAAGTGACTAAAGTACAGAAATTAGACGAATTTGGATTAGATTGAGATGCCAATTTCGACCAATAGGGAATTCGTCTTCAGCAAACATGAAACCAAGCGTGTGTATCTACTGTAACAAACCGGTGTTTGTATATCACGTGGCACATGTGATAGTATACGTCACACATGTGATAATAACGTTGATTTGTAAAGCTAAAGTGAATCATTCAGTCTAAACTATGTGGGATTAATCTGTTATTAAACTTTATATTAGTATTTAGCGAGGCACTACAGGAAGCGTTGTTTACAATCCTAAACTTTTAGATCCCTTAAATACAGTATATTTCCCGAATAATAATACACCATATCCCCCAATAATAGCGTGTCATTAGTTGTATTCTTTGTGACAGTTTGGTGATGACTGTAATCACGTTAGGTAGAATAAGGTTATTGAATAGGGCATAAGGGGCTGTCCATAAAATACGTCACACGCGATTTAGGCCAACTTTACCCCCCCCCCTTTTCCCACTCGTCACAAAAACGTAGACCCCCCTCCAATATGATGTCACGAAGCTTTGACACCCCCCCCCGTAAAAGCCGTATTGTCTTTTATGAAAACATTAGCATGTTGCAAATTACTTTTTTGTCATTTAAGTATGTATTTAGTTTAAGGCTGCACTCTAATATCGCAACACGTTACGTGTGAAGCCATTGAAAACGTCGTGAAATAAGTTGCAAGCGATCAAGTATTTAAGTGGAACTTCTATTTAAAGTAGCGCGTTTTGATGTGATGTCACATTTCTTAAAACACCCCCCTTCCCCTCTCACACATCCTCACAAATGTGTGGACCCCCCCCCCTCAACCCTACGCGCGTGACGTCATTTATGGACGGCCCCTAAGTAAGCTAAAAAAAACATGAAGAATTCTGGCCGATACCTTTGTTATATTGTTGAGTCTTTTCAGTCCTAAACATACTGTATACAATAACTCATTTTTAATTTTAAAAAATTTAATGTATGTGCATTGATTGATAGCAACCTTGGGAAGAAATGGAACAGAAAGCAGAGAGTAAGAGCGCATCACGGTGCGCGCACAGAGGTCACGTGGACAAGGGAACATGCCCCACTTTTCTGTTCCGGTTTGCTGAGGAAAAACACTACCACTAATTGTGTAACGCATACCCCACTAATCACTGTGACTACACTGACCACATTTACCACACTAACCACAGTGTTTATTATTTCACGAACCCTTAGTATGTGTCAACCCAGGTACCCTGTCTTACATGTAATACCCCCACCCACACACCCACCCACACACCCACCCACTCACACATTGTTTTGACAGCCACGTGGACATGGCATTCATGTTCAAACTTCAAAGTCAGTCAAATCAACACGTACACAAAACAGCCACCCTCCAGCCGCCTCGTGTTTTCTGATCACTTCCTGTCACAAAAACGCAGCGGCCAAATATTTACATGAACAGATCCGCCATGTACGGGAGCAAAGAACACATCGCGTCTCATTCACACCAACGAGATCACACGAGACCAGTTATTCAACAAAATTTAAACCAAACGAGCTTCTTCGATCACGAGTCAATCAAACTTTGATCATCCGGCGCATGCGCACCGTGACAGCACGTTTTGTGCACTAATGTCCGGACGTCACTCATGACACCACTCTGAGCACACGCCCTCTTGGCTTCACGCACTTCCGGTCGCTTGCTGTTAGGCGGACTAATAGTCTGACCTGTTCCGAACATGAGAAGATTGTTAGTGTACGCACTCTTGACCAATGTCCGGTTTCTTTCTTTGGTATGTTTTAAATTAACACTTTGACACTTCTTAAAAACTGTCGTTTTCCGAGGTTTTGGCTGTAAAAATTGCAACGTGGCACAGTCCTGAGTTATAATTAGGTTTCTAGGCGTCCTAGTACCTGGCGACTTCCCAGAGAGAGTCCTGAAATGTTGCCTCTGAGGCAGACGACAGTCGCATCGCAGCATGTCCCAAAAGAATCGCCCGTACCGCTGCTTCATGCGTCCGCTGTTCTGGGCGTACATGTAGGGGTCGAGGGCGCTGTTGAGGAAGACGAGGGCGATCCCACAAAGTTTGACCTGGTAGAGGATGATGGACTCGCCCGTAATCAGCTCGATGATATGCGAGACCACGAGAGGCGTCCAGCACAGGGCGATGATGAGAATGACCACGAAACACATCGTGACGGCTTTGTTTTCTTTGTCCAGCGCGGCCATGCAGCTGCAGCAGGAGCAATGTTTCAGCACCTCGGCTTTCTTGGTCACTCTCCCGGAGAGAACTCTGCGGTCCTCGAGGATCTGCTGCATGTCGAGGGCAAGACCTGGCTTATCCCCGATGTTGGTTATTGGCATCTGTTTGTACATGGCGGGGCGGAGCAGGGGCTGGAGGGCTTTGACCCGCAGGTAAGTTTGTACCTTGACGGCCTTGGCAATGACGCCGTAGGATGCCACGATGACCACGAAGCTGATGAGGACGACGGGGCTGATAAAAAACAGGATGACGTTGTTGCTCATGATGTCATTGCTGTTCATGACGGCCTGGCACGTGGTGTACGAGTCCGACCACGAGAAGGTCACGTGCATCGTTCCGCCGACCGCCGTGCCGATTCCTACGGCGTAGATGACCGCGAGAACACACGCCGTCTTAGCGGTGCTCAGCGCGCCCTTGACCCTGCCTCGGATACGAGACTGTCTGTGCGCTGCGATGGCCACGAGTGTCAGCAGGGACAAAAGACCGCACGTGGTGGACGCGAACAGGAATCCCCCGCAGAACTCTCGAGGCGAAGGCGGGTCGGAAAACAAGAGATAGAGAAACGTGGGCGACAAGCAGAGACACAGGATGAAATCAGCACCGGCCAGGTTCAAGACCAGCACGTCGAAGTTGGACCTCAGTTTCCGGCACTGCAAGGCTGACAGCAGCACCATGGCGTTGCCGAAGGTCCCCAAGATGACCACGAAGATGACCAGCACCGTGCAGACCGCCAGCGTTGCCGTATGGACAGAGCCGTGGAATGAAGGGTCCCAGTCTGGTGGAGTGAGAATCGGTGGGGCACCCATCGTTATGTTGATATATCCAATGGGCACTGGGATGTTTCTGCGGATATCGATAACAGGCATAGCGGATAAATTATCCAATGTCTAATCCACACATTCCGGTTTTCATTACTCGAAACCATTGAAAGTAATTTTCGTTCATTAGCTAAACACGCTTTTAGTTTGATCCTTTAATATCACATGTCAATCGCCAACCAATGTTCCTTATATGAAATCTTGCGGATTATAATCCAGATTTTGAAATTTCCTCTAACGCTATAATTGAAAATTCAACTCCTGCGTCTTTATAACTGATCCTACGTAAAGGGGAAAAAAAGTAAACGATAAATTTCCCATCAAGCTTTGAAATTCCCGTCTCTTGTAGTTCCTGACTTAAAGAAACCCGGAGCTTAGCACGAGGGCAACAAAAACAAAACTCGCGCTCATTACTCATCAGCAGGAGTTCAGCTCGTGGAAAGGCGCTTTGTTGGGCCCCGTCCACAGGGGACTTGGTGGATTGCCTCGTGTCGGGTTTCCACCTTAATCCCTCCCACATCCGAGTTCTGAATCATGTAGACTTCTTGGCACTTCCTGCCTCGGCCATTTTCTCAATGTCAGAACTAAAGCAAAAAATACGGCCTCGGTAGGGAAAAGACGTGACGACAAATCGATTAGGGGCCTCACTGCTTGATAGGGAATAAAGGTGAACAATTGTGCCGGGGTAATCAGGGCCCCAGGTAGGAGATCAAAGTTGCGTCGGGGGGCCCTGGTGCAGCGGGTTGACAACGGTCCCTTTCATCTCGTGACGTCTCCCTGGGGACAAATGTCGGATAGTGCAAGACATCTGGAGGGTCAGCCGAGGGCTAGAGGCGAGTACCCGAGTGAATGTCAGACAGGAAACAACAACGGTGCCAGCCACGAGAGCCCAGTCGAGCCGTGCGAATAATGTCAGCAGACGAGAAACAAGGGCTCTACATCAACGACCACTGCTCACGATCGGTTGCTGTTGTTCTTACTTTGAATGTCTATAAAGTCGTCAGGACATCATGCCGGGGGGGGGCTGTACTACAAAAGGAATAGGGGAGGTCGGGGTTCTCGTGGTGTATTAGTTGAGGGAGGGGGGAGGGTTTGAAGATGCACTAAGACCAGGGTGGCGTAGGGGTTAGTTTAACCATAAGTCTTTGCCTCCGGGAGTAAGGAAAAGGTCAGGTAGGAAAGTCAATGTTTTCCTGTAGAACCTGGCCTGACTTATTTCTGCGGACCGCTCGCTGTTGTCTCTTATGAGTTTGTTTGTCAGGAGCGTATCTCTATCTTAGCATTTGTGTGTGGGTGGAGGGGGAGCGGGGAGATCGGAAGAAGTGTGGCCCTTCAATTATTGGCTCTCGAGGGCTGGGGTCAAGGTTGTGTATGTAAAACTGTGAGAGAAAATGGCGAGTAATCCTCCTAGATTATCACAGCGAGCGAGCTATTCAACTTGATGGTAATTTGAGGGGGGAAATATCATCGTGGTCTTATTTGTATTCCATTGAAATCTCGGCTAATAATAAATGGGATATCACGTGACAGTTTGGCCAGCATTAGGTGCCGCTGCGCATGTGGAGGATACCCACAGAGTTTAATCACTCGTCTGCCTTCAGCTAATCCTTAGATATTCAATCAATGGGTCTGCGCGATTTTTTGGTTATCAAATCGTTTGTTTTTTTGTTTTGTTTTTTTCTCCACGATTAAAAACAGGTTTGATGTCCCGCACGGTTGGGTTTATTGTTCGCCGATACAAGCTAACCTCTGACCTCTGCACTATGACTTGTCTTATCAGAGAACCTGTTCAGTCCTGACAGTCGTTTGGCCCTTGAAGATCTATTTTCTTCCTGCACTGTCTCAGCTGTTTAGAATAGAGACCCTTGTCTTCAGTCTCAGGGCCGCCCAAGTCCGGACACCTGTCAACACCAGGCCCGCTAATGTGTCGTAGGGGGTGGGGGAGGCCTCGCTCATGAATATGGATCAAAAGACGAGGCCACGGAAGGCGAGGGCTGTAGGGCGAGGGCTGTAGGGCCAGGGTTGGGTTCCTGAAACCCACCAAAGAATAATGGCTGCTGCCAAAGGGCGGTAAATGGAGAGTGAAGAGGGTGTCAGAGGAGTTTATTCCCTTCTTTCAGACCTCCCCTATACCAGAGGCCGTATTTGAAGACTCAGTGAGGGTGGTGTTGATAAGCCTCTGAGTACCCGTTCTCGGCGAGGTCCAGTCACTTTCAGAGCAATGAAGATGTTTAGTTAAAGGGAGATTTGGGCGAGTTGTTAATTATAATTAACTTGTCCTTTCAAAGCTCGTCATTTCTTGCACAGTACTTCAGCTATTCATTTAATGCGCATGTGTCACACTGACCGGAAGTATCTCTCGGTCCGGACTTCTCGACGTGAGTATCACTGTGACGTCATGACGTCCCCGTGAATCAACGTATTACTACTACTTTGCTGACATCACCACCACTGACTCGCGTTGGCCAACAGTAATTCACAATTCATATTTTCCTTCTTGTTCCTCCTGCACACCTTTCACTGAATGTCTGCACACCTTTCACTGAATGTCTGCACACCTTTCACTGAATGTCTGCACACCTTTCACTGAATGTCTGCACACCTTTCACTGAATGTCTGCACACCTTTCACTGAATGTCTGCACACCTTTCACTGAATGTCTGCACACCTTTCACTGAATGTCTGCACACCTTTCACTGAATGTCTGCGCACCACCTGGGCTCCCCATAGAAATACATTTTTTCACCTTCCTTTTTATTTTATTTTTATCTCCCCTTGATCCTGCCTCCTCTATCCCACGAGTGTACAGTGAGGTAAGCTCGGCTCATGGCCCGCACAACAATACAGGGTTATTTCAGCTCGATTGACACTGGCGAGGGCGCTTGTATTTAGACAAGGTTTCTAATCCCTCCAGCACTGCAGGGGGGCGCCCTGGCAAGTCTTCTCACGCAAGTCAAGCAACGTACACTACCCTCGCTTCTGTCTCTCTATCTCTCCCTCGTGTTCATATTTCAAAATTCGACCAATAATCCCCTCCGCTTGTCCCTGTACTTTGTAGATCAATTTGTAAGTGAACAAGGAGTTCTGTGAGACTGATACGAGAGATGAAAGTTGCTGATAGCGCTAGTAGAGTTTTATTCGTCTCAATTCTTCAAAGTCTTACCCGGGACCGATCGGTTTATCAACATTGAAATTATCAACTTTCTCCTGAACTTTGATCCCAACTCTGTGGCAATTCTTTTATCCGATCGTTTCAGGTGCAGGATTCAGTTATTTCCCCTTTTTTCTCTCCCCTCCGGATCCGTGACTTCAGGGGCCGCAACTGTTTACGTGAAATCCCGTTGCTATCTGCAAGACAAGCACAAAGAGAAAGTTTAGCCCATGGGGAAACATTGGCTTGGACAGGTATGTGGTGGGGGGGGGGCACAAAATATTTTTTAGAGGGAGTGATTTTTGTAATGCTTGGAAATTTCTTACGGATTTAACCTAATAAAATATTTCTAACATGCAAGATTGACAGAATATGAACCGCAATGAGAAGCACAAACAAGCAAGTTCACTTGAGAGAGGTGAGAGATGAGAGGACCAGAGATCATGTTGAGTAGAGGTGTTACACATGAGACAGACTATAATATATGAGATTTGATAGTACCAGGTTTTAAAAATATGGTAATCTAGCATATCTAATGGAAACATTAGAACCCCCTACGACAACGAGGTTATGGGTACCCCCAAAAAAATAAATAAATAAATATAAATCTGACATACAACGCTTTTAAATAAATTGTGTCTGTTTATTATAGAATTATACAAATAAATAATTTTTTAAAATATACGGGATTAAAGCTAATTTAAATGACAGAGATGAAATGAAATTCTTAAGAACAAACACACACTTTCTCACACACCCACACACAAACACAGAATTAGGTGTGTGATATATTTTATTGAAAATTAACTAGTGATGTAATAATCTTTGGTGAAAACATGTATTGAACGGTGAGGGGCGTTAACAGAAATTGTGATGTCGCGTACCAAGGTGAGGTAGCTCTTATAAAGACAGGGGCGTACCAAGATGTGGTAGCTCTTATAAAGACAGGGGCGTACCAAGATGTGGTAGCTCTTATAAAGACAGGGGCGTACCAAGATGTGGTAGCTCTTATAAAGACAGGGGCGTACCAAGATGTGGTAGCTCTTATAAAGACAGGGGCGTACCAAGATGTGGTAGCTCTTATATAGACAGGGGCGAACCAAGATGTGGTAGCTCTTATAAAGACAGGGGCGTACCAAGATGTGGTAGCTCTTATATAGACAGGGGCGAACCAAGATGTGGTAGCTCTTATAAAGACAGTGGCGTAACAAGGTGTGGAAGCTCTTATAGGTATCTTATAAAGACAGGGGCGTACGAAGGTGAGGTAGCTCGTATAAAGACAGTGGCGTACCAATGTGTGGAGGCTCTTATATGTATTCTTATAAAGACAAATTGTTTTACTTGAATGCATGTTTAGTCAGACTAGGTTAGTAGATTGGGAGTTGACCTGTTACTGGCCTTACATTGAATTATTTTGTTTTTACGGGTGTGTTATTTGTATCCGCCCTTACAGAGAGCGTCAAGTTTTGACTGTGTGTTTTTTGTGTAAGGAGAAGTGATGTGTTGAGTTTTAACCAAATAATTTATTCAGTCACCAGAGGTTGCCATGTTTATCTCGCGTTGCTCCAGGCAGCAGACGATACAACGGCTCAGCGCGTGTGGTGGTGGCGGTGTGGGTTTGAAACATTATTTCAACATCTCTGTCAACACATTAAAGAGATGAGATACTCATCTGTGACCATGGGTTACAAGATGTCAGTCCGATTATGAACTAGGCACGGCAACAAGGCTAACATTCTATTATTAAAATGTATTGGTTGGTGAGACCTGTACTAGAATATGCATCTTCTGTATGGGATCCATCCACCAAAGAAAACATTGATAAACTAGAACAAATTCAAAAAAGAGCTGCCAGATTCATTACTGGAGAATATTCAAAACTGACAAGAATAACACCATTAGTTAAATCATTAAACCTTGAAACACTAGAGGATAGAAGAACCAAGAGCAAAGTAGTAATCATGCATAAAGCAATTAATTCTAATTTAGAAATACAACACAAAGATACCTTAATACAACCCTCAGATAGACATAAGGATAAAAACAACTTTCTTATTCCGTATGCAAGAACAAACACATACAAGTTTTCCTTCTTCCCGTCCGGAATTCGGGCGTGGAATGGGTTGCCTGAAGAAACCAGGAAAACCAACACTTTATCAACATTTAAATCTCTAATAAAAAGCAGGACTAAACACAAACCATAGATGAGCGTAGGACGCAATAATCTTCTGTATAGAAGGGGCGTCTGTAAACAGATAAGGTAAGATAAAAAGTCGATCTATTGCACTATATAGAAAAGCGGGTCAATGTGTACTGTAGCTCATTTCTTTACGTCATTGCCAAGTAACGCGGGCCAAGTAACGCGGGCCAAGTAACGCGGGCCAAGTAACGCGGGCCTGATAGTCTTTAAGACTAAGACACATTAAACAACGGATCAAATATTCCTAATCTTAAATAAATTCACTGACTCGGTGTTTTAACGATGCCATTACATTTATCAGAAAATCCGAAACTATAAAATGTTTTGAGTACAAAAATGATAACGTCACATGATGAAAAAGTATGTTACGTTTTATTTGATGCCAACAGTATTCATTACAAAAAGCCGATGTAGGTATGTTCTGTAATGATGAAATTATGTTCTGTAATGATGTAGGTATTTTCTGTAATGATGAAGTTATGTTCTGTAATGATGTAGGTATGTTCTGTAATGATGAAGTTATGTTCTGTAATGATGTAGGTATGTTCTGTAATGCGCGCGAAATTCGATGACAATAAAACTAAAAGCGATGTCGTATTTCTTTGTTTTTGACAGAATTATTTTTAAACATAATAAATAGATGCCTTAATTTGACCGCTCACCCAACCACTGTTGCCATGGATGGAGGTCTGTGAGGTCACCGTGCCCCAACGACTTGAGCCTTAGAACATGACGCCATGAAGTAACGAAATCCATGCTACACCTGCCCTCGACTATGCCTCGCAATGTTGATGGCAACTAACCAGGAACGAGAAACCGATCTGACATCACACTCGTGTAAAGGTATGTATGAGTATAATGTTGTCACATGTACAGTTAGGTGTGTACGAGTTAAGGGTTGTCATGTGTACAATTAGGTATGTACGAGTTTAAGGTTGTCATGTGTACAGTTAGGTATGTACGAGTTTAAGGGTTGTCATGTGTACAGTTAGGTATGTACGAGTTTAAGGGTTGTCATGTGTACAGTCAGGTATGTACGAGTTAAAGTTTGTCATGTGTACAGTTAGGTATGTACGAGTTTAAGGGTTGTCATGTGTACAGTTAGGTATGTACGAGTTAAGGGCTGTCATGTGTACAGTTAGGTATGTACGAGTTAAGGGCTGTCATGTGTACAGTCAGGTATCTGTGAGTACAAGGTTCGAGAAGCCGTCTATCCCTTTGACTGTTTATTGACTCGTGGGGGTGGGGGGTAAGGGTTGGTTTTATAGGGGAATACATCTTGTAGATTTCAGCTGATCAATTTCATATTGATTATTTAATAATTAATATAGACCTGTCAACCAAACGTTAACATGCAGTCAACACGTCAGTGTGGCGTCACAGACTAGAAAATGGATTTTTGATGTCATAGACCAGGGGTCTCCAAACGTTTCTGCCGGAGGGCGCATTAACTGTCAAACAGCAGTTTGGGGGCCGACTACTAACCCACAACTATTAAGTTTGTGGTAAACTACAGGTAAAAGTAGTATCTTTTTTTTTGAGATTAAAAGGTTTCCAGGGGCCGAATGAGAGGGCCTCGCGGGCCGTAGTTTTGAGACCCCTGTCATAGAAGGTAATAAGTCCCATATTTTTTAAAGCACAACTCTTTTACGTCATGACACACAACATTTCTGTATGACGTCATATCGTACGCAGCGGACATGAATGTGGTAGCGGGGGGGTGTATCGGTGTCGTATGTGGTATGTGGTATGCGGGATGGGGTTCTGTTGGATGTTACAAAGCCGCTGTTTCACCTACCTCCAACAAACGGGCATTCCTGACCTTGTATAGTGGACTATCTGTCGGTTTATAATCTGTGTATGCATACATGTATCTGTATATGTGAGTCTGGAGTGTTTGGGCTTACACATGCATGACAAACGTTTGACTTGATTCGATTGGAATAAAATTATAACACGTTATCTCCGGGTGTTACCTCCGGCCCGTCAAGAATAGAGACACTCGATACAAAGTTATCACAGCGAGAAATCTATTCACTGGCCTGGAGGCCCGTGTGTGTGTGTGTGTGGGGGGGGGTACCTAGGACAGTGCCGGGTGCAGTTTTTAAATCCCTTATATTAACTTCGCGGCCGTCTCTCTCTCTCTCTGTCTGTCGTCATCTCATGGGCGGGCGGGCGGAAAAACAAAAGTCGAAAATGACCCACTTCCCGTGATCCGATCGAGCTGAAATTTGGCACACGGACCCGTCTAACCTAACAATATATCGTATCAAAATTTCAGATCGATCGAACGTACCGTAATTAAATTAATGCATTTTTAGTTTATCCTTATATGAGGTATGTAATTCAAATTCACGGTTTGCTATTGTTTTTTTCCCACGTGAAAGTTTGAGTTGACGCTTTGAGGCGACCCATCGAAGAAGCGGGGTGCTTTTGTTTACATTTTAAGTGTCACGCTGAGCTCGGTCAAGCGAATCGGTGACCAGACTGTTCCCCCTCTCCTACCCCACACCCCCCCCCAACAGGGTTATGAAGCAAGGTTGAGTTAAGACAAATTCAGTCTGTAAATGTTTGTCGAGTTTGAAAATAATCAATACTGTTAGTTATGACTCATATAAAAGGGATTTATAGTCAAAAACTTTGTTTTTACGGGTTTGCTTTATAAAATCCCTTATATTAACTTCACCGCCGTCTCGTCATCTCTCTCTGTCTGTCTTGGGCAGGCGGGCGGGCGGAAAAACAAAAGTAAAAAATGACCCCCTTCCCGTGAGCCGATCGAGCTGAAATTTGGCACACGGACCCGTCTCACCTAACAATGCATCGTATCAAAATTTCAGATCGATCGATCGTACCGTAATTAAATTAATGCATTTTTAGTTTATCCTTATATGAGGTATGTAATTCAAATTCACTGTTTGTTATTGTTTTTTTCCCACGTGAATGTTTGAGTTGACGCGACCCATCGAAGTACCGCGTGCTTTTGTTTACATTTTACGTGTCATGCTGAGCTCAGTCCCCCCCCCACCCCCCTAGAGTTATGAAGCAAAGTTGAGTTAAGAGTTTGAAAATACTGTTAGTTATGTCTCATATATAAGGGATTTATAGTCAAAAACTTTGTTTTTACGGGTTTGTTTTATTTTTATAACGCGGTCCGTGGCCGGGAATTTTGAAGCAATACCCGATGGGTCCACTAAGAATCCGGGTAATTATAAAACAGTTATGAATGAGATATCATTCCCCGTTTTCTAAAATGTTACAGTTACAGCCAATAGGAGCGTGCACAAAGACAGTAGGTAGCAATCAAACAGAATCAAATTAGAGGGACTGTCCTAGGTTACTTGGTTATTGTGTAGTGTCTTGTGTTTGTCCTGTGTAATTGTCCTTTAAATTATTGGAGTTGGTATAGTTGTACTTTAACAAGCGGCTGAATAATCATCTTCAAATAATCATCTTCAAATAATCATCTTTAAATAATCATCTTCAAATAATCATCTTCAAATAATCATCATCAAATAATCATCTTCAAATAATCATCTTTAAATAATCATCTTCAAATTTTAAGGGAGTTTTTTTTGTTGGTGTGTGTGTGTGTCATGGCCCGACTGTCTGACAGCGGCGTCGCTATCTCCCCTATTTACCCCCGCCACGAAGAACTCCATAGACCACACCATCACACGTCTACAGCATATAGCCCTGAATTGTTATCCTGTAGACTGTAGAGTGTACAGTGTGACATGTCACGGATCGGTAAACGTCACATCTTATTATGAAAGTTTACTTGTTTACTTGTTTCAAGGTGTTCGGAAAGCAATGTTTTCTGCATACATTAGAATCAACAAACATGTTTGCAAAATTTTTAATTTTAAAAAGTTTTTGTCTTGGTCAAATCCTGTAACTGCTTGACTAATATTAACGTAGAATTAACAAAGATCTGCAGTGGTCATTCTAAACACAATACCCGGATGTTTGATTATAATCTTAATGAAATTGGTCCCATTGAATACTCCGGATATTTCTAGTACATATTTTCCACATGATATGACAAGGACTAAATTCAGTATACCTGGGTGATGCATTACACTGAGGGTTTACACCTGGTAATACCAATACCATTTTAGAAGTGGAAGTAAGGCTGAGGGTTTAGACCTGGTAGTACCAATACCATTTTAGAAGTGGAAGTAAGGCTGAGGGTTTAGACCTGGTAGTACCAATACCATTTTAGAAGTGAAAGTAAGGCTGAGGGTTTAGACCTGGTAGTACCAATACCATTTTAGAAGTGGAAGTAAGGCTGAGGGTTTAGACCTGGTAGTACCAATACCATTTTAGAAGTGGAAGTAAGGCTGAGGGTTTAGACCTGGTAGTACCAATACCATTTTAGAAGTGGAAGTAAGGCTGAGGGTTTAGACCTGGTAGTACCAATACCATTTTAGAAGTGGAAGTAAGGCTGAGGGTTTAGACCTGGTAGTACCAATACCATTTTAGAAGTGGAAGTAAGGTTTCAGGATCGCCGGAATATGGTATTAGTCTGTTGTTTCTTTGTGGTCATCTGTTAACGCTAGCAATCCTTACAATTGAATGCAATTAGAAAAACATAACATTTATTAAGTCAATATATAAGTAGACCTAACTCTGGCGTATATTGTATATTATAAAGATTTATCAAATGTTGACAGCAATAAACTGAGTATTGTTAGATTCTGTGTATAATATTAATTAACATTCATTTCAGTTATACTCCGTCGGTCCGAGGTATTATTCAAATATTGAAAGAAAATCCTAGTTCTATTGATGACATGCGCACTAGACAATATTCCCTCGCCACGAGAACAAGTCTCTCAGATCAAACAATACTCTCAAATCCATAGCTTTTATTTTGATAAGAACACAACTCGCCATTCATCACTTCGCGAGGCTAACACGAGCAATTACAGAGCTGACCCAGCCAACATTTTTTTCTCTCTGTCTCTCCTTCTCACTGAACCCTGTGTTTAAAGAAAACATGGCGGCTAGACTAGGACTACCCCGGACAGGCGCGGTGAATGGCAGCCAAGCAACCTGAGAACTGAAAGCCACGAGTACCCGCGAGAAAATTTGCTGTTCATTTCCTCCGAACTGAGGCGCCCCCGGGAGCCCGGTAGGCATGGTTGCATGTTAAAAGCATCCCCGGACTGAGCTTTGGCGAGGGCACAAAGATAGGGTGACGCGGTGAGATTAGACCGGAGCCCTCCCCGCAATTTGATCTACGAGCGCTTCTTCTCCTGAATGGGAGATGGGGGGCATGGGGAGTCCACAGAGGCCAGTGACAAATGACCCACCTGACTGATGGTTCCCACCGTGATCTACCCCAGCACATGGCTTCTGGATTGTCGCCCCAAACCACGGGGCTTCACGGACTAGTGGGCAGTATTCTCTGAGTAGTCCAACTGACATCAGACAACCACCCGTCTTGTCTTATCTATACGGACGCTTCTTCTATACAGAAGATTATTGCGTCCATAGACCATGCCGGTCTGTTGGCAAGGGACGCAGCGTTAACAGGCCAAAGCTATGAGGGTTCCACACTTTTACCAGCCGCCTTGTTTCCCTAACTAGTGTCAGGTACCCATTCGGGGCTGAGTGGACTCAGGGACACCATTGGCCGTTGGTCCCGGGAACAATTCCCTGCCTTCATGGACATTCGAACCCATGACCATCGGTACGCCAGTCCGTCCCCACAATTTGTATGTCGTCCGACAAGTTCATCCATCAACAACCAGTTTCCAAGTATATCTGACATGACACAAGTTATGACTTTTGATCCGACACGAACAAGGACGTTAAAATAATACATGTATATCTAACAAGATATCACTTACAAGAGTTTGTGAAAAGATTAAGTGGGTCGCTAGAGATGTAGTGTGCGTGTGACATCTAAGAGACAAGAGAATCTGAACACAACACACCGTTTTTGGCCCGATTCAATCACATGCTCAGAAATGTCAATAATAGTGGATACATTAATTATCGAAGTGATTATTCGGAGATATCTCCGTATAACGCTGGGCATTATAGACAGATATTTCCCACGATTCTTAGCGTCATGAGTCATACGCAAATGTTTTTGGCTGGTCATGTGACTACTTGCAGATTTGATATAAGATTTTTTAAAAATTCAAACGATACATAAGCTTCTGTGGTCTCAGGGTTGGGGCATTAGATTCTTGAACTATAAGTGTCAAGTGGAGTTTCGATTGAGTCTTTTATTTTAAGGTTGTAGTTTCAGTTTTAGGGTCTGGGTTAGGTTTAGTTGTCTATTTTTTAAATTAAAATAGAAAAAAAACAAATATAGCAACCAATAATACGATTTATCGAGCGCACCGTTCTCTTTGCTTTTACCAAATTAATTTTACAATCATAAATCTTTTTGAAATAAATTTTAAGCTATGATAGGTACATATATACTAAATTAGAACGAACATTTTTTAATTTTTTAAAAAAAGAAATCTCCGTATAACGCCGGGCGTTATTCGGAGATATCTCCGTATAACGCCTTCCATTAATTATAGCTGTCTCGCTTGTTGTTAAAAAACATCAATCATTACTTGGTAAATTACGTCATCAAGATATGTGCCCCTGTGTCAATTAATAGGAACATAGTAGCATCACGGGGAAATTCCCAAGTATATAAATAGGTTAGTCATTCCTCAGACCGGAAAGCGTCATAATAAATATCGTAATATTTATTACTATTTTTAGACAAGGTTTTCGTAGAATGACGTAGAACAATGTTTTTCATTATAAATTTTAAAGTAACGAAACGTTTGAACATTTTAAGCTTTAATAAAGTTGTAAACAAGTTTTTCTCTCTGTCATTTTCACTAAGCTGACTCAAATAATTTAATTGTAATACAATAATAAATAATACATGTATGTGTATTCCATAGATTTCCACCGGTGACAAGGCCCATTGCAGGACAGTACAAGAGTGGACAGTACTTGAGTGGTCAGTGCTTCAGCGTGCTATAATGGAGTGGCAGAGTAGAGGATACCAATAATTCAAACAGCAATAACTTTGTTATTGTTCAACAGTTCTTGTAGGGCGTGTTGTTTGGTCAGGTCTGTCTTCCTGGCTGTTGAACTTCTCCTTGACCCTCGCCATTTGACCCATCCACATGTTTACTCTGAGGGGTCATCAAACTTAAGACGCTGGGCAACCAGGGACAAAGGAGGGGGGCGACTATTGACTGTGTGTGGAACAACGCGACGCCAATATTTGGACCATTCATCCGACATGTTTGGTGACTGTAGTTGGACATTGGCGGGCCATAACAGCTGGACATTGGCAGGCCATAACAGCTGGACATGAAATTGACAGGCCATAAAAGCTGGAAATTGACAGGCCATAACAGCTGGGCATTGACAGGCCATAACAGCTGGACAATGGCAGGCCATAACAGCTGGATATTGACATTGGCCGGCCATAATAGCTGAATATTGGCCGGCCATAATAGCTGAATATTGGCCGGCCATACAGCTGGGCATTGAGAGCCTACCCGGACATAACAGCTGGGTATGCAGGAGCCTGGAGCGCCCATGGCCGGTGTAAACCGGCATAGTGAGCAGCGGACATTGACAGGCCATAACAGCTGGAGACATTGGCGGCCATAACAGCTGGAAATTGGCCGGCCATAATAGCTTGAATATTGGCCGGCCATAATAGCTGAATATTGGCGCGGCCATAACAGCTGACATCGACAGGCACATTGACAATGGCCGGCTAACATACGCTGATATCATTGGCCGCCATAATAGCTGAGGGCGGCCATATTGTGAACCGGCCATAATAGCTGATATTGGCGGGCCATAACAGCTGGACATCGACAGGCCATAACAGCTGGACATTTACAGGCATTGAAGCAGACATTCAGCGGACATCATAGCAATCTGACGATCCACAGAGAATGAAACTGTTCCTTAGGTTTATGTGACAGAGGTGCTACAAATTAATGGACATCCATAATCAAGAAAAGTTGATTCAATTATTTACACTGGTACTACTACTTAAGTAACTTATCCTACCAAACTGATATGCATCATTAGGAACAATGAAAAGATGACCTTATTAAATTATAATATTTTATTAAGGTGGATTTAAATGGCGTGTTCCAAATCGCCAATGTCCGACACAGAAATGTTGTCTTTTATTTGCCATTGTGCACTACGGCGACTCCATCCTTCCATTGGTGTGACCAGCCATTGTGCACTACGGTGACTCCATCCTTCCATTGGTGTGACCAGCCATTGTGCACTACGGTGACTCCATCCTTCCATTGGTGTGTCCAGCCATTGTGCACTACGGTGACTCCATCCTTCCATTGGTGTGACCAGCCGTGGTAGTTCCATAATTGCCTACCACTTTAATAACACCCCTTGGAAACTTTACCATTTCCTACCCGTCCAGTCACCCGCGATAAGTCCTCACCTATACCCTACCCCCTCCCAAACAACTAGAGGTGGCTACCCTTTCCGTCTGGTCCACACATCGACCTACTGTTTAAGAGAGAGGGAGTGGGGCGACGCTAGACGTTATTTACTCACACGGACGTGACGCACACAATACGAGGCTATCCGCCAGCCATGTTTGTACACATCCCGGCACTCGGCCAATCCTCGGTCCCCTAACATCCACGGAAGCTCAGGATAAACAGACTCTCTCTCGTCCTTCCGCTTGTCGCCAACTACGGATTTAGAAAGGGATTTGAAACCAGTTTTTAAGAAGGTCAGAAACATTTGACCAATAGAAATCTTTCTGTATGGCAGCTTGGTCTAAATCCAAATTTCGAATCAACAGAGAGCTTAGTGTTTTGTTATGCTAACGGAATCGGTTTGTGAAAAATTGTCTTAATGGTTGGTTAGTTTAACATGATATATCTAAACGTTATTTTAGGCAGAGTGCAGTACTTATTATAACTTACGACCTCCTCCCCCCACACACATACATACACATACACATACATACATACACCCATTGACTTAGCAAAGCCAGATTTTCTCATGTCACTTTCTGGCTTAGTTTTTCCAAGTGATAAGTCCTAATGTCTGCCGGCAATCGGCCCTCGTATCTCGGCGTGGTAAGTCCTAGTGTCTGCAGGCAATCGGCCCTCGTATCTCGGCGTGATAAGTCCTAGTATCTGCCGGCACTCGGCCCTCGTATCTCGGCGTGGTAAGTCCTAATGTCTGCAGGCACTCGGCCCTCGTATCTCGGCGTTACAACACAACTCTACCATCCCTCCTTTAAAGTCAGATCTCATTTCAACCAAGACAGTCTCACTTGGTGGAGCAGCCCACGCCTGGTAAACACGGCCAGTGCCATCCTTACCCCGGGGCCCGGCACAACTAGCCGCCATTCACACCGTACACAATGCCCTCTTCTTCAAACACGCCCTCGACGGCACGGCTCGGGGATTAGACGGGAATCATCTGGGACAAAAGGGCAGCTCCTCGCTATTGCCTCAACACTTGCCTCGTGAACGGGGCTCCATTACAATTTTTAGCAAACAGGTGAGAGACAAGTCACTTCATTTTTCTTTTTATATAATAAGAACAACGCCACCCTTGCCCCCCCCCTTTCACCAGCACCCTTTAACCCCCCCACCCCCGCCCGATTAATTTCACCCCAGGTCTAAAAATGGGTATTGAATTTGTTTGCATATCCTCCAAACAGAGTAGCACTCGAGACGTACAAACTCTAAGCCTGTAAAAACTGAGCACAGCGTCACGCTTAGATTATAACCAAATGACATCACTAGAAATGTTAATATAATGCAAAGTTATTGATTGACAGTTTATGTGTCTATAAATGTCAACATGACTATAAATTCATGACGTATATTCCGAAACGTGGAAATAGCTAATAAACAAAGATTGGACTTACGAAGCATTAGTTGTGTGAAATTTTTAAATAGACTGGCGACTTCTTTCCATTAAACATGTCCTACGTATGTCCTTTGTATGTCATAAATATGTCACGTATGTCCTACGTATGTCATATGTAGGTCCTACGTATAACATGCAAACAGGGTATGAGTGAGCCTGACAAGACGTCACACAACAGAGCCACGCTGTCAGGCTCACTCATACCCTGTTTGCATGTTATCCATCTACTAATCTATAAGCCTGATTGCAGTCTCACCAGCATTTTGCTAAACAAAGTAAAGAAGTTACAGTGATGATGACGTACTTGTGTCGACTCATTTGAAATTTGCGGATTTCTTCAGATGTCTAGCAGCACTACCACTCAGACTTTGTCTCGTCCAACGCGAGCGCCGTTGACGTAGTCCGAGGGTTGACTCAGAAAGAGGAAACAGAGACATCCACAAGGACAAGGAGACGGTGGGGCGGGGGGTGGTGGTGGGAGGTAAATGAACCATTGTGCGCCTGAGGACCAACTATACCCCGACGTTTAATTATTATCTTAACATTGTTAACTTATCATAATGTGACGTTGAAAGCCTCATTTTGGTGGCCCTATACTCTTTACTTTCGCGCCGGGGACATAAGTTGTCGTCTCCTCCCCCCCCCCACCCCCACGCCCCACCTGGCTGTGCCACTGGAAAGATAAATTATGACCACTAGACAGCAGAGTAGTGGGTGGGGGGGAGTGATTGGGGGGGAGTGATTTGGGGGGGGGAGTGAGTGGGGGATGTATTGAAGCAAGGATTTCTAAAGCAACACGCTGGCCACAAGTTGTTGACTAGGTCAGCAATAAACTCTCTCATCAAATACTCTCCAAACCAATAAACGTCAGGCTCGTGGAACCTATACAAGTCACGTGGTGTCATCCATCAATGTGTCGTCATGAGGTATAGCCTCTGTGTATGGCTGGGGGGGGGGAATAAAGTTAGGGCCCCTGCTTCTGCTCCAGGTAAGCCAAGGTAAACTGAAGATTTAAAACAAAACAAGAAAGAGAAGAAAAAAGTGTGTGTGATAGAGAGAGGTTATGTAAGTCAATGGCTCTCATATAAAATGTGTGGGTGGGTGGGGGGTGATAGAGAGATGTTATGTAAGTCAATGGCTGTCATATAAAATGTCTTGGGCAGCAACAGTTTAGATGCAACTCAATTGTTCAAACTAAGACAAAGGTAACCAAGCATGACGTCTACAACGCTTGCCTGACTCTCTGAGACACCAGATATTGTTGACTTATTTGTACATTTCCGCAGAGTACGTTATATGAACAGCAATTTTCCTATTAAGATGCGCGGCTGGCAATAATATATCTGCCTGACGCCGGGCAGCGGTTTAAAATTACCGCAGCAAATTTTGTTAAAGATAATACAAAATCTGTGTTTGTTCGGTGTAACATTTTGCAGAAAAAAAAAGAATGCTGTGCAACTTTGCACACAGACCAAGGAAACTTAGTAGGACAATTTGATGATCAGTCTGAAAAATTCCGTATTATTGCAACGATTAATGGACGAAAAATTATCTTTAAGTGAAGTAAACAGGAAATATGTGTACGATTTCTGACTACTTGCTCTCAATCACGAAACACACAAAATTCATGAGAAATTGTAATATGCAATTAATTCACGTTATATCTCTATATATATAAGACGCATTTGTTGTCTGTCTGTTCCCTAATAACTCAAGATCCAGACAACCAAATAACGTGAAATTTGGTACACGTACACAAAATTATACCGGAAAGGTTATTAAACAGGTTTCGTTCCATATATATAAGATACTGGGGCCCGGGGGCCCAAAATGTAGTTTTTCCCTATATGAGCTATATAAAATAAAAATTATTGAAAATTAAGACGTAAAATAATGACGCAAATTAATAAACATTTTGGTGTCGAGATTAACAAGAAGGCGATTATCGCCATAAAATAATTTTTTTTGTTGTTGTTGCTTTGTTGTTGTTGCATTTGTTGTTGTAGTTGTTGTTTTGTTGTTGTTGCTTTGTTGTTGTTGCTGTTGTTGTTGTAGTTGTTGTTTTGTTGTTGTTTTGTTGTTGATGTTTTTGTTGTTGTTGCTGTTGTTGTTGCTGTTGTTGCTTTTGTGTTGTTTTTGCTGTTGTTGTTGTTGTCCACATCCCTTGCCCTGCGACGACAATGTCCTTCATGTTGTTGTTGCTTTGTTGTTGTTGCTGTTGTATTTGTTGTTTTGTTGTTGTTGCTTTGTTGTTGTTGCTGTTGTTGTTGTAGTTGTTGTTTTGTTGTTGTTGTTGTAGTTGTTGTTTTGTTGTTGTTTTGTTTTTGTTTTGTTGTTGTTTTTGTTGTTGTTTTGTTTTTGTTGTTTTGTTATTGTTTTTGTTGTTGTTTTGTTTTTGTTGTTTTGTTGTTTTTGTTGTTTTTGTTGTTGTTTTGTTTTTGTTGTTGTTTTTGTTGTTTTTGTTTTGTTGCTGTTGTTGTTAAACCCGGGCGGGAGCCGGGTACTTGCCCCTAGTATTTTATAAGTCAATGTCTCATATTTTACACAATTCGCATTCTTAAGTACAGCCAATAGAAACAAACAAATGGAAATATTCTATTTAGATATCCAGGCATTGGAACAAAGGATTTTCTCATTAAGCCTAAACAACAACAAAACAGATGTTTGACATAAATTCATAGACATAAAAATAACTCACTTCAATTCTGAGGAGCGAAAATAAAATATTCCCGTGTATTTGACATATATTCATAGAAACATAGTTGTTTGAAATATAAATATTTTAGATTACCGTATTCAATGCAGTGACGTAGCTAGAGGGGGCGGTGGGGGCTGTCCGCCCCGGGCTTCACACATTCAGAGGGCGGCATTATTGGGCATTTGAAAAGTAAAGCCATTCCCGACAACCACCCTTTTCCTTTTGAAAGGGAAAAACCAAGGTGAAAGAAAAATATTCGTAATTTCGAGTCTTACTTAACGAGTCGCACAACATTTGTTTGATTGCATAGTGTTATTATAACTAAAGCAAACCCGTTCAAAAATTTAAGCTCGCTCAAAAAAGGTATCGATTTGTTTGGAAAATTAAGTGGTATACGTCACAGCTGTAGGCTGGGGTACTGCGCTATATAAGTGAACAAATAATAATAATAATAATGACGCTTTAATATGGAAACTGCACACAAAAACACATCACAGCTGTGCCGAATAATATGTGCTATTAATATCGCCACGACTGTTTTTGGTGGAATTTCGACATGTGCAGAATAATGTGCGAACAAGTACCTACATGGCATGGTGGTTCAAATATTGTGTTTAACTTGCAAGGAGTAATTTACATTATTGTTTCAGTTTTCAGAAAATTTTTGTAAGGGAATAATTTAAAATCAAATTTATTTTGTTTTTATTGCATTAAAGTACCACACATAATTAATTTTTTTATATTATTAAAATACAGTTATTCATTAAAAATGTTTCGCCTATCCTATTAAAGTAATGTGTAAATAATTATTTGAATTATGACACAAATATCAAAATATTCAAATTTCTTCGATAATAAACATCACAATAGGCATAAATAATTTCGAAAAAAACATAGCTTAAAATTTCAAGCATTTTGGAAAAATTGATATCTGAAGATGTAACTAGTAAAATGAGATCAGATGCTGGAACTCTATTCAATTCAATCTTTTTCTTTTCTGTGTTATCTCAATTTATGGGAACCCGTTTTTTTCTAATTAATGCAAACCCATTTCATGGAACAAAGAGATGTGCTAACACAAAACGCTGTTATATCAGCCAAAACAATTTGTAAAAAGTTGGAGATATGAACTGAACGCCGAGTTAGAAAGAGAAAAAATATAAGTGGGGAAAATACAGAAGACGTGGTTCTATTTTTAGAACAAAAGTGCAACGAGAATTGTTTTCTTATCCATGGATAGAATTATAAAAGAAAATAAAAGACGCTTTGATGACGTGCATATCCTTGAAAGAAAATATTCGTATATAATACCATGTAACCTACTAAATGAAGAATTTCAATATCAAATAAATTACTGATAAAGAAAATTTCAATATTGAAAGAAAAAAGATCCAGGTTTTTTTTAGCTGTACCTACACTACAAGAAGAGGCATTACGTGGAAAAAAACGAGACCCCTTGATCTATTAAAATGTATTCAACTATTTCAACTGTATAGATTGTAAAATTCTGTACCCAACATTGTCATTTTGCTACGAATTTTTTTTAACAATTGAAATCAATGTCGCTAGTTGTGAAAGGAGCTCTCCAAACTGAAGTTACACAATTTCCTTGTTTGTAAAAAAAAGAAGAAAAATCTATAAATACGAAATAAAATAATATTTATTTGTAATGTTTTTTGGTTGTAAATGTGGAATATGCTTTGTCTTATTTGGGGGGGGGCGCCTGCTACCTCAGTAACTTTCTTGTGGCCTTTAAAAAAAAGTATCTTGTATTTTTATAAGTATGTATTTATAGTAGGCCTGTGGAAAATAACGATTAATTTCTCGATTAATCGTTAAAATTTTTAACGATTAACATTTTTTTATCGATTAATAAACCCACCACTTATAAATGTACAGAAAGTCAAAGAGTAAAATAATTCGGCCGATAAATATAAAATAATTTACGGACGATTACACGAACATTTTCGTTTAAAACTAATGACTGACGTGAATGTTCAAAATGTTGATAAAGGTTATTGTGTCCATTGAGAGAAATCGTTTGCCTATCATGCAATGTTCCCGTCTAAGTCTAAGCTTCGTTGGTCCATGTGCAAAGTTAAAAAAAAACAACTCGTGTGCAAAATTGCACAACGTCTATTTTGTGTGCAATATTTTACAAAAATTGATGTGCTGTGATTCTAAACTCCTGCGTGGCGTCGTTCAAATATCTGCGCAGCAGTGCTACTTAAAGGGAACATTGTTAACATGGATCTAACACTTCGCTTACATATCACCTGCAAACCAAACATCCGCTACAGCAACGAAAACTTCAGCTGAGACAATCTAAAGCTATATGAACGATAGTTTCGTTCGTCTGGTTATATTGTCAATAAGACCCGCTCATCACTTGAACCAAATAATATCAATACACATTTCTTTTTGCGTTGTTGGTTAAAAGATGTCATATAAAGAAGACATACCAGTGTTATATCGATTTTCGACGAGTATTTTAATAAATGTTACTTATGACAACATAAATTTCAATTTTGGGCTTTAAACGAAATTAACGATTAATTAATCGTTAATATTTCAAAAGTTAACGATTAAATTTAAATTAATCGTCAACAGCACTAATTTATAGGTATATCACTTTAAGCGGCCTCTTTTATTACAGCTTACATAAATATGCCATGCGATGGTAAACATTTTTCCAACTTTACTTCGCTTCAATTACAATTATTTATTCATGGTTTTTAATTTATAAAATCCATCATATGAATGACTTAAGGCGCCATCCATAAATGACGTCACGCTTTTTTGGCTGATTTTTCACCCCTCCCCCCTCGTCACACGTCGTCATAAAAACTTAGACCCCTTTTATTCAGTATGACGTCACAAAGCTTTGGGCCCCCCCTTCCCCATATAAAAGCCGTATTTTGTATTTGAAAATGAGCACGTTTCAAATCAATTTATTTTTGTCATTTGAGGCTGCACTATAATATCATAACACGCGTGAAGCCATGTAAAACGTCATTAAATAAAGTGTCAGTAATCAAATATTTAAGTGAAACTTTTTTATAAAGTTGCGCGTTTTGATCTGACGTCACATTTATTAAACACACACACCTATCATCACACATCGTCACAAATGTGTGAATCCCTCCCCTGTGCGTGACGTCATTTATGGAAGGCCCCGAAAAAGGGCGTCAAATTGGAGACCGTGGGCGGCAAAAGTTCTAGCTACGCCACTGATTTAATGTGTCCGCTTTTTAATTAAAATGCGTAAGTAAAAACAATTTTGTCATTTGAAGGGAAAAAATGTAACTCCTACAAATTAATGAGACTTTGCGAAGATATATATATATTTTTTAATTATGAAAACGTAAAATGTGGCTAATTGGATTTTGTAATTATTCCATAGATGAACAAAGAGAAGATTTTAGAGGAAATCCAACACTACAGTAATAGTCAGGACAGACGCTAAGGTGGCAAATTGTTTCTATCTATGGATACGTTTTTACAATAGTTTTATTGTTTCTCAATCTATAAAGAAAAAAACACACTCACAGCGAGCTTCTGATAATGGTTTTAAAAATACATATCTCTGCAAAAGATAGGCGGAAGGAAGGAAATTAGATAGTTTAATAATTAATTTTAAAAAACCCCGTAAAAAGCCAAGTTTTTTACTTTAAATCCTTTAAAAAAGAAACATAAATAGCTAATAGAATGTTCATTATAATACGCATCGCACCACAATTTAAAAATTAAAATTTTTAGTGATGTCTATAATATATAAAATATTATAAAGGATTTATAGTAAAAAAAAATAAAAAAAACTTCTACATTCTGCCTGCTAAATTTCAGCTCGATTTGATCACGGGTAAAAGGGTTATAAAACATGTTTACACAGTGCGCACCACGAGACTGATTAGCAATTAATAACATTTATATTTACAGATTGGCAATTTATTTTTAAAAAGTATCGACAATATAATACGCACCGCACAGCGCAACAGGCATGTATTAAAAAGTTGGTGCAATATAATACGCACCGGGACACTAGCACAAAAAATAACATGCTACAGAGAGATAAATATAGATACTAAAAATTCATTAATTTAATAACTGTACATTCGATCGATCTGAAATTTTGATAGATCATTTTTATCATCGTCACTAGTCTGCCTGCAAAATTGCAGCTCGCTAGCATACGGGGAAGTGGGTTAAAATTGATCCAAAGTTTTTTCGGCAAGCAATCAAGCAGACACCACGAGTTAATATAAAGGGTTTAAAACTATTCTATTTATTAAACTTATTTTAATTAAATTATCACCAGTATTTTTACATTGATCTGATATTTCCAAATAAAAGGTCAATATAAACAACTTTAACACCACGTTAAAAAAGTCAATTTGAACTATTGTGAATTTTACTTGTTGAAGACTTCCATTTCCGGATTCCGTTTTTCTCGTCAGGTTTATTTCCATGAACTGTGCGACCACCACAAGGGCTCACAGTAGATATAGTATTACACTGAATAGGGAGATTGAATATCTTCAGTACAGTTGGATGGTACAAGATACTCTCTGGCTGGTGTATGTATGCTTACGTCACAGATCGCATAGCTAAGTTCTATATTTAAGTATTGTTGTTTTTGTAACAAGCCTGATTGCAGTCTCAAACTTTTTAAAATCATGATACAAGATAAGCTTTCTTTTATTTCCATTTATTTTTTTTATCATGATACAAGATAAGCTTTCTTTTATTTCCATTTATTTTTTTATCATGATACAAGATAAGCATTCTTAAATTTCCAGTTATTTTTTGATAATGAAACAACATAAGCTTTCTAATATTTCCAGTTATTTCAAATTATTGTTCTCACAACTATTTCCCTTGGGCTGACTCCCCGCACGTTGGCGTAGCTGTCATCAAGGTGGCGTGACGCCTCTGATGTGCAACGTGCTGTTATTAAATCAAAATTGTGTTCAATAAATCCTCAAATAATTCAGTAATTCCCAGTTTTTTATGTTAATGTTATCTGTCAGCAGAGTAACTATGGCGCCTTACTATACAGAGTAGCGCAGCAACTTATAAACAAACAGACAAAATGGCTGCCAAGTGCAGAACACAGGCCAGGAAAGATCATGCACAGAACTGTTCTGTCGATTCTTGTCCGACCCGTGAACGCACCTTTCGAACAAAGATTGGTCAACGATCGACGGATTGAGCAAACTGCCACAGCACATAGATATGATGTAGAGAATAACCCTCAGCCGACAGAAAAACAGCAACAATAGCAGCGACAACAACTACAACAACGGCATCTACTGTAAAGGTAGCTTAAGGCGAGCCAAAACGTTTACCTAATTTTATGAAAAAACTCATAGCCACACTTGAATATATTTTTTTTAAGTGTCACAAGTTCCCACCTGCCAACTAGTGACGTTAATTCCTCACTATTACAAATTACATAATAATGTGACAAGGTATATAATCCTAATAACTTTCACGTTTAAGGACTATATGGCCATTGCTTTGAGCACCCCTGTTATGAAAAGAATGTTTGGGCAAGATGAGTGGCCGATAGATCTCTTATTTTCTAATCACTGACATAATACCATGGCCTACATTACAAGGACCGTAAACTTTGTTCAATCAGACCCAGGCCTACGGAGGTATTAGTACCAACAGTCAGACCCAGGCCTACGGAGGTATTAGTACCAACAGTCAGACCCAGGCCTACGGAGGTATTAGTACCAACAGTCAGACCCAGGCCTACGGAGGTATTAGTACCAACAGTCAGACCCAGGCCTACGGAGGTATTAGTACCAACAGTCAGACCCAGGCCTACGGAGGTATTAGTACCAACAGTTAGGCCTACGGAGGTATTAGTACCAACACTCAGACCCAGGCCTACGGAGGTATAAGTACCAACAGTCAGACTAGGCCTACAGAAGTATTAGTATGAGGTATTAGTACCAACAGTCAGGCCCAAACCAACGGAGGTATAAATACCAACAGTCATGACACCTGATTCCGATACAACTTTTCCACCATTTAAGCTCCTAAATATTTTTAAAAATAAAAATGTTATTGACCTGCTGCATGTAGCTACTGGAAGAGTCAGGTGGTATAGTAACAGACATCTAGCTACTGGAAGAGTCAGGTGGTATAGTAACAGACATCTAGCTACTGGAAGAGTCAGGTGGTATAGTAACAGACATCTAGCTACTGGAAGAGTCAGGTGGTATAGTAACAGACATCTAGCTACTGGAAGAGTCAGGTGGTATAGTAACAGACATCTAGCTACTGGAAGAGTCAGGTGGTATAGTAACAGACATCTAGCTACTGGAAGAGTCAGGTGGTATAGTAACAGACATCTAGCTACTGGAAGAGTCAGGTGGTATAGTAACAGACATCTAGCTACTGGAAGAGTCAGGTGGTATAGTAACAGACATCTAGCTACTGGAAGAGTCCGGTGGTATAGTAACAGACATGTTTCATGTATCACCGAAGGAGCCCAGTGGTCTTAGTTATGATATCTTAAATCTTATCCAATTTTGTTTTTCTAGTAAATACAAAGAAAATAAGAGTTAAAATGATAATACCAAATAGGTAATTCTTATATCATGTTGGTTATCCGGCTAATTGACCATATGGCTAACCGGCTAAGTGACCATATATTTCAAGAGATATTCTCCAAACATGTAACCAGGCCAATGAATTAAAAAAACTAAGTTTTCATTTTCTAAAATGTCTCCCCCCCCCCGGGGCGGGGGGAAGCAGTAGCTACCCGCCCCTCCATCCTTTGTAGTTTATGCGCTGTAGACTGGTGTTGTATGGGTAACCATGGTGACCGAGTTATGTGGAGAGAGATAAGCCAAGTAAGGAAGAATTAGTCGGCGTCCCACCCCGCCTCGTCGACACAATGCTGGGATACAGGCACCTCACGAGGCTATCCCGAGGGTTTAAAATGCAGTTTACATTTCCAGCCACCACAAGCGTATCACTAACCAGACCACGTCCCTGGCCACAGATTCACGGGTGGTAGCATTTAATGGCAATACGGCTATTCCACAGACTGCGACACCAACAAATATAAACGAGATTTTGAAACCGGGTGCATGTGACCACTGGGCAATGACATCAATACAATTATTGGTGTGTGCATGGGAAATGGTGTATACACGAGAAATGGTGTATATATGAGAAACGGAGCAGATGAGAGAAGTGACGACTATAGTAAATATACCAGCATGTTCTTCAAATATCACCTCAGTTATAACGTTGACAGTTCATGGGTTCAACTTGAGGCCATGAGTATCGGCATGTTTCCTTAGGATAACATTTTCCACGAGGAGTTTCAGCCCTCCTGTTAATAAGCAGCGCTCAGTTGTTCCCTCTGAGGAAGTAACTCGCGAATCTTATCTAAATCCCAAATGAAATTTTAATGGTTCTATAATGTGTCAGTGTGTGTGTACAAGTATTTTTGGTGTGGGGTGTGGGGGTGCGGTGTGGGGGTGCCTGTGATTATCTACTGAGATACGTGTCATGTGTCGGCTGCCCAGGTTTAAGTCTGCTATTTTCTGGCGGCTCTCATGAATCACATCACAACAACAGATATCTGGCCATTTATTTCAATCGGTGTAGTCAAATTAAGCCATCCTCGACGAGCGTATCTCGAGACATTTCGCGAGACTTCATGCCAACATTTTTTCACTCAACAGAAACTATCATGAATTTAACAAATGTTACAGAGCGAAGAAGACAATAGACTGCGTGGATTGAGAGAGACGGAGAGGGGTGTTTGCCAAAAGGGTTGCGGGGGGGGGTGTCTTTAAACGTACATATTATAAGTTGGGATTTAAATTACGACCTGAAACCCGGAGTAAAACCTTAGTAACCTGGGCGGCGTCATATATCATATTCAGGTCTCTTTGGCCTCTCCGGCAATGTCGAGCTCTGGCACGAAGTGAACAGATGCGGCATTCTTTCAATGACTAGGTTACTATACCGTCAGTTGGAGTCCCTTTTGTGATATACCAAAGTAGACGTTTGTTGGACTCATACATAGCATATGACCACAAAGTAAAGCTTCTATACGGAAAATAGAGGATTAAACAAGCACTTTCCAGATTGATACCGCTGGTCTTTAAAAATAACTTGATAGTTTTCCGTGGTACCCCATGTTGCTTTATACTCTAAACTTCTACTTTGTGCATAGTCAATACAATTTATACTGATTGATAGTCGTTGTAACGATCAGAATTAAGCGCTCGTTCTATAATTGCTTTTGCGCACCTTATTGACGCATTAACTGTGACAGCACCAGTGCGCAATAGTCTGAGACAGAGACCCAACTGAACAACAAGACAAGCCGACTGACTTTAAATTTGGATGGATGCATAAAAAACATGGGCGTAGGGAAGGGGGAGCAAGGGGGGCATTTGCCCCCCCCCCTACATTTGAGAAAAAATATTTAATTTATTAAATGCATTAATAAATGTTGTATTTTAACTATTACAGCACTAATTTGTAAGTCTTATTAATTTCTAAGGCTTTTTTCAACCCTTATTTTATACTGATCTTGAATTTAATTGAAAATTGTACCTGCATGGCATTGCCAGTTAAAATATAAAAAAAAAGTGGGATTTTTTTGCCCCCCCCCCTGGAAAAATTCCTAGCGACGCCCATGGATGCATTTGATGTAACTAAAAGTGTCTTGTCGGGGCAAAGCCAAACTTTTCAAACAATTCATGCGTGGAAAAAACTGTTAATTAGCGACTAGTAGGGCAAAGAGGGAACTTTAGATGATTAATTTTCATTGGAGAATATTTAAAATTGGCAAAAGTAACACCAATAGTTACATCATTAAACCGAGAAACATTAGAGGATAGACGAGAAACATTAGAGGATAGACGAGAAACATTAGAGGATAGACGAGAAACATTAGAGGATAGACGAACAAATTGTAAAGTAGTAAATGGTAATAATACATAAGACAATTAATTCTAACTTGGAAATAACACAAATATAACCTAATACAACCCTCAGATAGACAGGGATAAAAACACTTTTCTTATTCGGTATGCAAGAACAAACACATATAAATTCTTGTTCTTCCCGTCTGGAATTAGGGCGTGGAATGGGTTGCCTGAAGAAACCAGGAAAACCAGCAAACTATCAACATTCAAAACTCTCATAAAAATGCAAGACTTTACAATAACCATGGATAAGCATAGGATGCAATAATCGTCTGTGTAAAAGGAAAGTCTGTGACAGATAACAATAACACTCCTTTATTATGTATAATACATACGACAGCACAGACATATATAAAACACAGACATACATACGACAATACAGTAACACAGACATACATACAACAACACAGACATACATACGACAACACAGACATACATACAACAACACAGACATACATACAACAACACAGACATACGGTTACACCATATCGGTTCGATGTTTAGATTCTCCCTAAACGCCATCGTCTTTTAAGTTGAAATATTCAAATCATTTGTTCCTTGTCAGGTTCCTTGTCAGTTCACAGTGTCAGTCCTGATCTAACAGATTTCTATTTTCTCCGGTTCTATTGCTACTCTTGTTCTAACCTATCTCTCCTGTTCTATTGCTACTCTTGTTCTAACCTACCTCTCCGGTTCTATTGCTACTCTTGTTCTAACCACCTATCTCTCCGGTTCTATTTGGGTCATTGGTTTAAGGTAGTATTTCTGACCAATTTAATCGACAGTTGTCTTTAGTCTTTGAGGACAGATAAGGTGTTTGTTCCTGGGGAGGGGGGGTATTCTGTAGCTGGGGCTTTTCTTTGGGCCGTTAAACCAAATAGGCTGCCCCCACCCCCAAAGTATAGAAGCATGACCAAAATGAACACATATTGTTATACTTTCATAGAAGGAAACAAATCAAGTGATCAATTATAATTATAACTAGCCTATCACCCGTCAAAAATGACGGAAGTTTTCAACATAAATACACAGATTAAAAAATAACGTAATACAGAACTTTCATTTATTTTTATTTGATTCATTTATTATCATATTGAACAATTTTATGCGGAACTTTCGAAAAGAGTTATATTTGGTGCAGTAATTTTTGGTGCGCACTATTGAACAAATCAGCATTACATCCAAGAAGCATTACATCCATTACGGGAATTATGTATGTTGATGATACATTTGGTTTGTATTACTCAGAGACTCAGAGAGTGATTCTAAAAGAAGATAACATTATGTGAAATAATTCATGTACCGGTAGTTTGTATGTATCATTAACAAACAAAAAACGTAAAAAACCTAGTTTTTGACTATAAATCCATTATGTACGAGACATAACTGAAAGAATGTTCCTTATAATACGCAGCGCAAGACAATCTAAAAATACAAAATTTTAGTTATGTCTTGTAAAACATGTCTAATATAATGCGCGCCGATAGGGAATATATTTTTAAAAAGTATCGTCAATATGATACGCACCTTACCGTGCGAACGGAAAGGTCGTTCAATATAATAAGCACCACGATACTCAAGCACAAAAATTAACATGTTACATAGAGATAAACAGAGATAATCTAAAAATTCATTAATTTAATTACAATACATTAGATCGATCTGAAAGTTTGATACATCATTTTTATCATTGGCACAAGTCTGCCTGCAATATTTCAGCTCGCCAGCATACAGGGAAGTGGGTTAAAAATCGATCCACAGTTTTTTCGGCACGCAAGCAGACACCAATAGTTAATATAAAGTATAAAGGATTTTTAAAAAAAAGATAACGTTATTTGAAATAACTTTTCAAGAAAATTTAAATTAAATAGCGTGAATTTAAATTCTTTTCTTTAAAAAGTGTCCCACTTTTTTTTAAAAATTGAAATATATTTTTTTAAAAATTATGAAGTATGAATATATGTAAAAGAGAGATTTCAAGCGTTGATTGGCACACAGAGATTCATCTCAGTGGGAGAGTGTGGGGCAATGTTCCTTTGCGGCTGCGCAGATATCTGTCCGACGCCGTGCAGCAGTTAAGAATTACCGCGCAGCAAATGTTGTAAAATATTGCACAAAAAAAGATGCTGTGCAACTTTGCACACGAGTTTTTTCACTTTGCACATGCATGGACCAACGAACCTTAGAGGGAACATTGGTGTGTGTGTGTGGGGGGGGGGAGGGTCAGCGTTGTTTGATGTATACAACAATTTGTTTCATAATTACGTATTTTATTATTTTAAGCTCGTTATTAAAACTCATGAAAACTTTGCTCTGTTGGCTAAATACTAAATATGTACTTTTAAGTGACACTGACAGATTAAACTGACCACAGCATTGGTTGATAGATTAGCTGCACCTTTGATTTCAAGAGTTACACATTCTGGTCCAGGAATTACGTAGGGCACACTCTGACACGTTGGACGCACACTGACACGTTGGACGCACACTGACATGTTGGACGCACACTGACATGTTGGGCGCACACTGACATGTTGGGCGCACACTGGCATGTTGGGCGCACACTGACATGTTGGACGCACACTGACATGCTGGGCGCACACTGGCTTGTTGGACGCACACTGACACGTTGGACGCACACTGACATGTTGGACGCACACTGACACATTGGGCGCACACTGACACGTTGGGCGCACACTGACACGATGGGCGCACACTGACACGTTGGATATACACTGACACGTTGGACACACACTGATACGTTGGACACACTCTGCTATGTAGCACTCATATATGAAGCTTGGCCTCTTTATTTTAGTTGATAGTTGTTATTTGTTAGTTGTTAGTTGATAGGACATCGACATCTTATCATAGGTGACTTGCTCAGTCCAGCTATAACGTTTTTTACGGCTGTAAATGTACTACCATGACCTATTGGCTATTTCTCTGATTTCCTTATTGAGTTTATGCTAGGTTTAGGAATAAATTTATCACATCTTACTTGAGTGTTTATGTAAGGCTAGTAATAAATGCATTACTTTTTACTTTAGTAGGATAGTAATAAATGCATCACTTGTTAATTTCGTGTTTATGTCTTTCCAGCTGAAAATGAAAGTTTCCATGGTAAAATGTTTCTTCTGTGGAGTACAACCCACCCAAAAGTTGAGGACCACTGACTTATGACACTGGTTAGATTTGGGTAAATTTTTGCTTAAGATTTGTTGTTAACTCACTGCACACATTCTTACCATGGACAACCCAAAACACAATTAGACAACGCACTGTGTTCAATACTTTACAAGAAATTTCAATAGACCACTACATCAAGATATGCCATGAGCCGAGGTTATAACGAGCGCCAGTCGTGAAGGAATAAAATCATGTTGAGAACACTTGTTAAATGGCAAGAACAATTACAGAATCCAGGAAATGGGCGAAAATGAATAAAACTTAAATTTAACGTCAGAAAACTTATAAGGATCTAACTCACGCAAAGATCATAACAAGATGATTATCCATGGCGTAAACGGGAGAATGACTAGTGATTATTAGACAATTGATCCTGAAAGTTATCTAAACATCAATTTCAAAGCACAGTCTATCAGTCTATAGTTATTTTTTTAAAATAATTGTTATATCTCTATCAATATCAGAGATTTACTTTTAACTACAGCTAAGATACTAAGATGTAACAGTCATCAAGACAAAGGAAGGAATTCGGGAAATATCATTCACGGAACAATGTTATTTGACAAATAAATGTTATTTTAGTTTTACAAATAAATGTTATTTTAGTTTTACAAATAAATGTTATTTTAGTTTTACAAATAAATGTTATTTTACAAATAAATGTTATTTGACAAATAAATGTTATTTTACAAATAAATATTATTTTACAAATAAATGTTATTTTACAAACAAATGTTATTTTACTAATAAATTAGGGCTGTTATCGATTAATTTAAATTTAATTGTTAGCTTTTGAAAAATTATCGATTAATTAATCGATAATTTCGATTAAAGCCAAAAATAGAAATTTATGACGTCATTAAACTGAACATTTCAAGGGAAGTAACAAAAACAGGTAATTGACGTTTTTATTTATTTTATTGAGTTATTTCCCCTGTTTCCCTGCGCTAATGCCGTCAGACATGTTTAGTTTAAGTCTGCCAGTCCACATAAATTTATAAAATACATTTTAATATTACGCGGGAGATGTTTGTACGCAAAAAATATATAAATTATTATTAATTATTAATAATTAATTATTTTATTAATAATTTTTTTTTAAATATTATAAATATTTTCTTTAATTTTAATCAAATTTTTATCGCTTAAAATAGTTTTAATCGATAAAATTTTTTAACGATTAATCGATAATTTCCGCAACCCTAAAATAAATGTTATTTTCACATTCTGTTCAGATGGGGTGGGGGCTGCATCGTGTTAGGTCGCAATGGATGTTAAGGGGCAAGCACTCCAGATCAAGGGACGTCTAGTGAATGTGTGTCGCCCTGGGGTAGATCTCTACCACTGGCTCACAATACGGGGAAAACCAACATAAACAAAAATTTGGACCAACATAAACAAAAATTTGGACCTACATAAACAAAAATTTGGAACAACATAAACAAAAATTTGGACCAACATAAACAAAAATTTGGACCTACATAAACAAAAATTTGGACCAACATAAACAACAATTTGGACCTACATAAACACAAATTTGGACCTACATAAACACAAATTTGGACCTACATAAACACAAATTTGGACCTACATAAACAAAAATTTGGACTTACATAAACACAAATTTGGGCCTACATAATTACAAATTTGGACCTACATAAACAAACATTTGGACCGAAATTGCAACAGCTTTAACTCAACGATATTTCAGTTAATAGTGGCAATACTATTATCACAGCGACATTTTAAAAAATTTCCAAACATATAGACAATAATGAATAATTAAAACATCACAGTGCTATCATACACCATGAAAGACAGTCATTAAACCAGCTGTAAAACTTTTAGCGACAGTTTTTGTAACCCACTATATTGATTTATAATAGTTTATAGAAATTTTAACTGTAACCAAATCTATAGATTTATTACCAGTTATTGCAACTAACTCTATAGTCTATAGATTATAGTTATAGACTTGACTTATAGCGACAGTTACTGGTAACAAATTCTACAGACTACAGACTTGACTTGTAGCGACAGTTACTTGTAACAAACTCTATGGACTACAGACTTGACTTCTACTTCTAGCGACAGTTACTGGTAACAAACTCTATAGACTACAGACTTGACTTGTAGCGACAGTTACTTGTAACAAACTCTATGGACTACAGACTTGACTTCTAGCGACAGTTACTGGTAACAAACTCTATAGACTACAGACTTGACTTGTAGCGACAGTTACTTGTAACAAGCTCTATAGACTACAGACTTGACATATAGCGACAGTTACTGGTAACAAACTCTATAGGCTACAGACTTGACTTATAGCGACAGTTACTGGTAACAAACTCTATAGGCTACAGACTTGACTTATAGCGACAGTTACTGGTAACAAACTCTATAGACTACAGACTTGACTCATAGCGACAGTTACTGGTAACAAACTCTATAGGCTACAGACTTGACTCATAGCGACAGTTACTGGTAAATTGTATCGATGTTTGATAATAACGTTATTCCAAGTGAGTGCAATAAAAACTTCACCAACAAAAATAAAGCCTTGAGGAAATTTCAATTGTAGGCCCAGCCGAGCGAGGCCAAGAAATGTAATACGCTCCAGCTAAGGCAGAAAGAAAGTAACGATTCAAGACTGACGGCGCGAGTGTAGGAGTGCTGCTAGGCTCGTGTACTGATCTGAACATATGCAAATTGTAACACTGAAACTGTAACACACATAGACTTAGACGTTGGAATACCCTCGGCGCGGCATCGTGAAAGATAAAAAAAATTAGTTATTTAAAAAAAACACGAGTGAATAAAACGTCAAAGTGAAAAGCGTATCTGTGAAAGAAGTGATGTACAATAAATGGAGCAGCATTAATTTTCGGAACCGTCTTGCATTACTCACATAGCATCTCGCGTCTCCGGGCGAGAAATATCTCCATACAACATCTTCCCAGATAACAATCAGCTAAGAATCCGAGAATGTCTCTGCGTCTGCCAGCAGCAGCCGTTAAAACTCAACGTTTCCCCCCCAAGACTCCACAGGACTAGAAGGCAACGGGCAGGCGGTGAGGGGACCTCGCCCTCGCCTCGCGCTGTCTGACTGCCACTCAGCTTCAGCGGGAGGCCACGAGCGGTGGATGGGGGCCCGAGTCGTCTGCTGTGTTTACGTTTGCATGCCCCCATTGTAACCTGGACGTTTTACATTTAGCTTCGTTACTGTTACTGTTACTCTTGGACTTGGACTCAATATAATTACAAGTAAAATATTGAGACAATATAAAAGTAAACAAATAATAGTAATTGAAGGAACAATGAAATTTACATGTGTGGATAGTGTCAGATATATCCTCATTGTTGAAACTAGTTTTGTTGTAACCTTCACTGCATATGATGCGCGACATATGGTGACCCGTGAAAACGGCCCCGGTCAAAACGGCCCCAGACAAATTGTTGACATTTTTTAAACAAAAAATGTAAATTTTTTTGCAGTTTAAAGCTTTATTTCCCAACTTTTTCACACCTGAAAAAAGTGGTAAAATTGTAAAATTATTTCTTGTGATGTTGTTATAATTCGAGTGGCATGCGCGCTCGGCTGGCGTACCGATGGTCACGGGTTCGAATCCCTGTGAAGACAAGGATTTGTTCCTGGGGCGTCCCTTAGTCCACCCAGCTCCGAATGGGTACCTAAAATTAGTTTGGGAAATAAAGGCGGCTGGGTAATGCGTGGAACCCTTATAGCCGAGGCTTGTGAACGCTGCATCACTTGTCAACAGACCGGCATGGTCTGTGGACGCATTAATCTTCTGTATAGAAGGAGCGTCTGCATAGATAAGACAAGACAACAACCGTGACTTGGAACCATTTCGCGTAAAAGGCTAAAAAATTAATTCTTGTGATGTCATTATTATTGTTTCTTGTGAGGTAAACCTGACACTGAATCGGTGAGTAAAAATACGAATATAAAATTGTATAGAACATTTTACTATTAGTCCATGTATTAGTCCTAAGCCGTTTTGTCAGGGCCGTTATGTCGGAGTCCATTTGTCGGGGCCGTTATGTCGGAGTCCATTTGTCGGGGCCGTTATGTCGGAGTCCATTTGTCGGGGCCGTTATCTCGGAGTCCCTTTGTCGGGGCCGTTATGTCGGAGTCCATTTGTCGGGGCCGTTATCTCGGAGTCCATTTGTCGGGGCCGTTATCTCGGAGTCCCTTTGTCGGGGCCGTTATCTCGGAGTCCCTTTGTCGGGGCCGTTATCTCGGAGTCCCTTTGTCGGGGCCGTTATCTCGGAGTCCATTTGTCGGGGCCGTTATCTCGGAGTCCCTTTGTCGGGGCCGTTATCTCGGAGTCCCTTTGTCGGGGCCGTTATCTCGGAGTCCATTTGTCGGGGCCGTTATCTCGGAGTCCATTTGTCGGGGCCGTTATGTCGGAGTCCATTTGTCGGGGCCGTTCTGTCCGGGACCGTTTTGTCGGTGAACCGTCATTTATTCACAGGCGTAGCTATGGTGTGGACTCTGAGGAAATCGAACGTTATAAACGTTTGGAATGAACTTATTCGATGATGACCAATTTCAAGGCAAACGAAGTGTTGATAAACTTACCTGGCGCAGTACACTAGTCAGCTTACCTAGCGCAGTACACTAGTCAGCTTACCTAGCGCAGTACACTAGTCAGCTTACCTAGCGCAGTACACTAGTCAGCTTACCTAGCGCAGTACACTAGTCAACTTACCTGGCACAGTACACTAGTCAGCTTACCTGGCACAGTACACTAGTCAACTTACCTAGCGCAGTACACTAGTCAACTTACCTAGCGCAGTACACTAGTCAACTTACCTAGCGCAGTACACTAGTCAGTTGCTGGGTTCACACGATAGACATCAAAAATAGTAACGCAAATATTTATAAATCCGTTCAATTTAAAACATTCACATCTTAATTATAAAAAAGTATATAATTTATTTGTGTAATGCCGTAATGTTACACGTAAGCTACGTTTATCAGTATATCAGTAAGAGAAATGTTTGATTGTTAATTTGGAAAGTAAAGTTTGCCCCATGAGTCACGAGTGTAGCCTTCGAATTGTCCGATGAGCCTAGACTTTTGTTCTTTGGAATTTGACCAGAGACCTTACGTCACCGGACATTGCTGCCATCCATTTAATCCTAATCTTAACAGACTGTCACTAGTGACAAGTCTGTTAACAACAAGGATGGGTCCCCCCCCTCCTCTGAAAAAAACACACTTCCCCCAACTTGTCAGTCAAGACTAAAATTATTCTACAACAGGAATATATCTATGTATGACAGCAGGAGACAGTGAACAGTCCCCCGCCCCCTCTCCAACTGCCATGTTACATTAAGTTACATACAACGGATCTTAAAAATCTCAATGCTCGGCCCTCGAGATCGACGGTTGCTGTTCGAGTCCATTTACTATCGCCACTCAATAGCTTCACGAGTCGAGACGTCGTCGAGGGCTTTTATGACATGGCCGTTTGTTCCAGTTACCAGTTGTAACCGTAGCACCGGACGGCTTAAGGTCAGCAGACGAACCATTCGTGTGCTGTGAGGCGTGAAGGATCACGAGAGACGGGGTCAGTCATGCACGAGAGGCGACTACCCCGGTTTGTTATTCTTCTGTCTGGACATTGGCCGAGAGGCTGAGACGGCCGGAGCGGTGGTCGCGTCTGGGCGCTACGGTTGTCTGCCCCCGGCGCTCAATGGCGTTACGACGATCCAGGTCAATTTTTATCTTGTCAGCGAATTTGTCTGGAAATGTTTGATGGGTATACTGAATGGTTTGAGGGGCGGTCCATAAATGACATCACACGTCTAATGGGGGAGGGGGGGGGACGGAGACGCATGTGAGACAAAGTGGAGGGGGGGGGGTGTTTAAGAAATGTGACGTCACATCAAAACACAACTTTAAATAAAAGTTCCAGTTAAATATTTGATTGCTTTCAATTTATTTAATGGTGTCTTCAATGGCTTCACACGTGTACGATATTATAGTGCAGACTTACACTAAATACATATTTAAATGACAAAAAAGTAATTTGAAAAATGCTAATTAATTTTCAGTTAGAAAATATATAAATACGGCTTATGGGGTGTTCAAAGCTTTGTAGCGTCATATTGGAGGGGGGGTGTTCTAAGTTTTGTAGCGTCATATTGGAAAAGGGGGGGGGGTCAAAGCTTTGTAGCGTCATATTGGAGGGGTGGGGGTCAAAGCTTTGTAGCGTCATATTGGAGGGGGGGTGGTCTAAGTTTTGTAGCGTCATATTGGAAAAGTCAAAGCTTTGTAGCGTCATATTGGAGGGGTGGGGGTCAAAGCTTTGTAGCGTCATATTGGAGGGGGGGGGTGGTCTAAGTTTTGTAGAGTCATATTGGAAGGGGGGGTCAAAGATTTGTAGCGTCATATTGGAAAGAGGGGGGGGGGTGTTCAAAGCTTTGTAGCGTCATATTGGAGGGGTGGGGGTCAAAGTTTTGTAGCGTCATATTGGAGAGGGGGGAGGTCAAAACGTTTGTAGCGTCATATTGGAGGGGGGTGGTCTAAGTTTTGTAGCGTCATATTGGAAAAGGGGAAAAGGGGGGGGGGTCAAAGCTTTGTAGCGTCATATTGGAGGGGGTGGGGGTCAAAGCTTTGTAGCGTCATATTGGAGGGGTGGGGGTCAAAGCTTTGTAGCGTCATATTGGAGGGGGGGGTGGTCTAAGTTTTGTAGCGTCATATTGGAAAAGGGGAAAAGGGGGGGGGTCAAAGCTTTGTAGCGTCATATTGGAGGGGGTGGGGGTCAAAGCTTTGTAGCGTCATATTGGAGGGGGGGTGGTCAAAGTTTTGTAGCGTCATATTGGAAAAGGGGAAAGGGGGGGGGTCAAAGCTTTGTAGCGTCATATTGGAGGGGTGGGGGGTCAAAGCTTTGTAGCGTCATATAGGAAGGGGGGGTGGTCTAAGTTTTGTAGAGTCATATTGGAAAGGGGGGGGGTCAAAGATTTGTAGCGTCATATTGGAAAGAGGGGGGGGGGTGTTCAAAGCTTTGTAGCGTCATATTGGAGGGGTGGGGGGTCAAAGTTTTGTAGCGTCATATTGGAGAGGGGGGAGGTCAAAACTTTGTAGCGTCATATTGGAGGGGTGGGGGTCAAAGTTTTGTAGCGTCATATTGGAGAGGGGGGGAGGTCAAAAATTTGTAGCGTCATATTGGAGGGGTGGGGGGTCTAAGTTTTGTAGAGTCATATTGGAGGGGTGGGGGTCAAAGTTTTGTAGCGTCATATTGGAGAGCGGGGAGGTCAAAACTTTGTAGCGTCATATTGGAGGGGTGGGGGGTCTAAGTTTTGTAGAGTCATATTGGAGGGGTGGGGGGTCTAAGTTTTGTAGAGTCATATTGGAGGGGGTGGGGGGTCTAAGTTTTGTAGAGTCATATTGGAGGGGGGGGGTCTAAGTTTTGTAGAGTCATATTGGAGGGGGTGGGGGGTCTAAGTTTTGTAGAGTCATATTGGAGGGGGTGGGGGGTCTAAGTTTTGTAGAGTCATATTGGAGGGGTGGGGGGTCTAAGTTTTGTAGAGTCATATTGGAGTGGTGGGGGGTCTAAGTTTTGTAGAGTCATATTGGAGGGGTGGGGGGTCTAAGTTTTGTAGAGTCATATTGGAGGGGGTGGGGTGGTCTAAGTTTTGTAGAGTCATATTGGAGGGGGGGGGGTGGTCTAAGTTTTTTGTGACGAAGTGCTACGAGGGTGGGGTTAAAAATCGGCCAAAATCGCGTGACGTCATTTATTGACCGCCCGGTTGGCTTTACTAAATTATGGTTTGATGGGTTTACCGAATGGTTAGATATATTATGGCTTTATTGAATGGTTTAATGAAGGGGTGTGCAAACTTTTCAGGGCGATGGCCGCATTAGTAGGAAATCAATAATCATGGGGCCGTGTTGAGTAGGATAATAATTGTATGAGATTTGTTAGAAGTTTAGAACAGTTGGGGGTAGGTGTTAGAACCAACCAACGCTACAGTTGACCTTGGGTCAAGCGAAGTAGTAGAAACATTATGCAAAGACGTGATGTACCTACTGGAAACAGTCCATCATGTGCCAAGAGGATGAGACGTAGGGTTTGACCAACCAGGAGAAAGTTGTCACATGCACCAGCCATGAGGCAAAGGTTCGCCCAATAGAATTGTTTAGGAATGTAGGGCATATGCTATGATGGCGTGGGTGAATGGTCCTTTATATACTGGGGGGGAGAAACCATGAGGCGTTCTCTCTCCCAGATATCACAGGTCACCCTGAGAATTATGTTCTAAGGGGATAGACTGTGGGGAACAGAGCCTTGCTGAAAGGGGTTCAGAAAGTACGGTAGGGTAGTGTTACCTGCCTACTGTTAAGGAAGCAACGTAGGGTAGTATTACCTACAGTGAAGGAAGTAACGTAGGGCTAAAATAGCCAAGTGCAACTTAGTGTTGAAGTGAGCACCAGATGTGCTCTACAGGCAAAAGTGGGCAAAGACGACCCTGAGCCGTGACGAAGTGAGAACCAGTGCTGAAGACGTAACTGAGGGGGCACGACTTGGAAGTCTGGGAACGCCCACTAGAATTAGCGGTCTAACGAGACGGACAGGTGGTCAGACTCGCATAGGCATTTTGGAGGCGGAGCCAGTGTCCGACGAGGAGGAAGTACCTGGGCCCATTTATTAGTTGTTAAATTGAGAAGTTAAGTTGAGAACACAACGTACCTTTATTTTATATATTTTGTACCAGCATATTATTGTCAACATATTCATACTTTTGTAATGAATTCTATTTTATATTTGTATGTATATATTTATGTATTAAATATTTTCTCTCTGTTGTACACAGATGTGTTATGTGTCATCATTTATATGTGTTTAAGTATTGTAGTCGAGATTAGTATTAATACTTAACACTGGGGGCTAGAGCCATTAATTAATATTACCCTAGACAACTAGAGCCTAAGTACTTGGTGTCTAATACCATATAGACATCAGTCCTTAACAGGTCGCACCTTACCAAAATTTAGCCTCGATTCATGGACAAACATCCTTCTTTAACATAAATTTATATTTATTGATTTTTTCGATATTACCGCAGGCTTCCGCGGGCCGCAAAGAACTCCGTAACCTTGCGGCCCGCGGGCCGTAATTTACCCACACCTGGTTTAATGGCTTTTTTTAATGGTTTGATGAATTTACTCAAAGTTTTTATTAAATATATTCTTCATAGTAATGTTCTCTACAAGTCCCTAGACCAGGGGTCTGGAAACCATGGCTCGCGAGCCAGATGTGGCTCTATTGATGGCAGCATCTGGCTTTTAGACAAATGTTCGATTATTAAAAGAAGAAGAAAAAGACGTTTATTCAGACGCATTTGATCTTCATATTAATTGCATATTAAAAAAACAGCATAACGATGATATTAAAAATAATTCAGATACATAATTATTGTATATTTAGTGTTGAATTTACACAAAATGTACACATTTACATGAATTATAAGTTTTAAACATAAAGTATGGCTCTCACAGAATTACTTTTCAAAATATGTGGTGTTTATGGCTCTCTCAGAAAAAAAAGGGGTTGTTTATGGCTCTCTCAGACAAAAATATGTGTTGTTTATGGCTCTCTCAGACAAAAAGTTTCTCGACCCCTGCCCTAGGCCCTAGACCTTTCATACATACATTTATTTCGTCAAATTACTCTCCATCTGTCATTTCTTTCGTGTTAATTGCATATTTTATTTCTCCTTCTTTCCTCTAATCTCCCATTTTTCTCTGCTAGGTTTATTCCCTGCTACCACATCTCAAATCTTTTATTTAAAAATGAACATTTAGTCTCTTTTCAGAATGTCAAAAATGCCATGAACGTTTGACGAGACCTCAGGACCTTTCATGATCTCAGTGCGTTAAAAAAAAATAATTTAAAAAAAATGATTTTTAATTAAAAAAACTTGTTTATTCAATATCGGATTCTAAATGTAAAGTAATTTTAAAAATAATATATCTACAAAGGGGCGAGAGTTCAAGGGACGTCATAAATTATTGTTCAAGTTCAAGTGTAAAAAGCCCAAGCACCGCCTGCCCCACGTCAACTCTGTGGAGTATTTGGGTAATTCGAGTCGTTGACGAAAGGCCCGCGAGTTGGTAGGCAAGGGGAAAGTTGAGACGCTAAAGAGGAACATTTTTGTGTTAATTGACGGCTTCCAGTGTTATTTTCTCTCGGAAAGGTAAACATTGAAGTTGGCCGCCATTCTTTCATTGTCTGCTACCCTCTCCCTGGACAGGCCCGTAATCGTAGCTGGGGTGGAGCGGGGGGGGGGTAAAACCCTTTCCATGGGCAGGCCCGTAATCATTGCTGGGGAGGGGGGTAAAACCCTTTCCATGGGCGGGCCCGTAATCGTAGCTGGGGTGGGGGGGGGGAAACCCCTCCATTGGCAAGCCCGTAATCGTAGCTGGGGTGGGGGAGGGGGGGTAAAACCCTTTCCATGGGCAGGCCCGTAATCGTTGCTGGGGAGGGGGGTAAAACCCTTTCCATGGACAGGCCCGTAATCGTAGCTGGGGTGGGGGGGGGGTAAAACCCCTCCATTGGCAAGCCCGTAATCGTAGCTTGGGTGGGGGAGGGGGGGGGTAAAACCCTTTCCACTGGCAGGCCCGTAATCAGTATCTCGTCTCCGAAGGAAAATTTTACTGTGAATTGAAATACATGCGATAGGTATCTTAATCTTACGTAATTGTCATCGTATGAACTTTATTGCTTTCAATGACTTTCAAATGTTCAATTGTTGATGCGGTATTATGCTTTTGAAAAAATAATTGATTGTTATATACAGCACTTCCGGGTGAGAAAACCATCTTTGCCTAGACATGGTAATAAGTATGTGGCCAAAGTAGATAGATCATAGTAGATAGATCAAAGTAGATGGATCAAAGTAGATAGATCAAAGTAGATAGATCAAAGTAGATAGATCAAAGTAGATAGATCAAAGTAGATAGATCAAAGTAGATAGATCAAAGTAGATAGATCAAAGTAGATAGATCAAAGTAGAAAGATCAAAGTAGATGGATCAAAGTAGATAGATCAAAGTAGATAGATCAAAGTAGATAGATCAAAGTAGATTGGAATCTCTCCCATACTCCTCCCCGACACACACAAAGACAAACACACACACACATTCTCTCTTTCCCCCTAGGTGTGTGGGTGTGTCTGATGCGAACACTATTTAAATAGTTTGTGATTTGGTGGTGAAAAAAAGGGCGGGGGAGGGGCGGATTAAGATTTCATGGGGCCCCTGGCTGTAATTCAAATTGGGGCCCTATCCAGCCAGCGTCCCTTTAAATAAAATAATTGCTAGCAGCTAATATAAGACTGTAACTTGTAACTAAATAATCCATTGGTTCCTTGCTCATACTTCGTCTGTACTACGGGATCGGCCTTCCCAGCCAAAAAGATTATTCATGAGAAACCGAACTCGAAGAAATAACTGTTTGGCGGTATCCTAAAATTGAGTGCAAAAAGAAAAAAAAAGAAAAATAATCCACCATTGAGAATAGATCCCTACATCGCTCGCACCCCAAGCCTACACACTTCCATACGACCAGGAGAGCTTGACAAGAGTTTTTAAATTAAAAAAAATAAATAAACAATAATCTTTAATATTTTCTCTTATTGAGCCTATCAAATCAGGTTTTTCGATTACTAAGACTATCGGGTCCGAATAGCGATCAGATAAATAGATAATATTTTATTAATTTATTTAATTTATGATATTTTCAGGGATTCATGCAAACATTTGTCCACCTTTATTATAAAATATACTAAGTTTGGGGGCCCCTAAATGATCGGGGGCCCCTAACTTTAGCCCGTTCAGCCCCCCTTTTAATTCGCAATTTAAGGGGGGGGGGCTAGTGTGGCATTTATTGCCATTGTTGTCATTGAATATTTGAGGACAATTCGTGTACACACCCCACGCCATTGTTGTGTCATTGAATATTTGTGGACAATTCATGTACACACCCCACGCCATTGTTGTCATTGAATATTTGTGGACAATTCATGTACACACCCCAGTTGTCATGAATTTTGGGACATCATGTACACACCACACGCCATTGTTGTCATTGAATATTGTGGACAATTCATGTACACACCCCACGCCATTGTTGTCATTGAATATTTGTGGACAATTCATGTACACACCCCACGCCATTGTTGTCATTGAGGTTGTGATGGGTTGTGATGGGGCCAGGCGTTTATGTCGAATTTGAATAATTGTATGACATTGTGACTTATTGGTTGTAAGTTTTATAGTTAAAAACTTTATTTTTAGTGTTCTAAATATTGAGTTGATTGAACCAATGAAAACTGTGATGGTGTCAAAGATGTTTAATGCCAGGACTCACACAAAATATAACACACATGTTAAAAGACTAAACTCTAAATGCCACCTACTAAGTCCATTACTACTAGCACCCCCACCGGGTCCGTGTATTTAGTCTACGCCCTGAGAGTGCCTTCCCTTCCCTCATCCTTCCAGGGGCAGATAACGTTACAAATGAGCGAATGGGCTGGGGTTGCTGCTTCTCTCCCCTTGTTGTTTTTCATAATCAGCCCGAACGGAATCGAATTTACAGGCCTGGTGATGTGAGATTGGGGGGGGGGCACTGATGGTGTGAGGTTGGGGAAAGGGGGGTGCTGATAGTGTGAGGTTGGGAGGGCGCTGATGGTGTGACGTTGGGGGGGGGGCTGATAGTTTGAGTTTTTCAAGGTGGGACGGGGTGGGGTACGGTGTGTTGAAGAGGGTAACCTTGTGGAACCCTGGGAGAAACAAGAACCAGCGGGAGAATTGATTGGGGTCATGCATCATTCCAGGCCCGACTGGAGTTTTTTTTCCAGTTTTTTTATGGGGGGGGGGACTTTTAACCCTCGTGTGGTCATCTCATCTTTCATGTTACACGAGTTTTCTGCAATGAATATTTGTCAAGTCGCGGTCTACAGAAAATAACTTTAAAGATAAGATTATTAATAGAATTAGCCATGTCGTCTTTTAAAGCAATGATGTGACAATGTAAAGGTTAGATGGACACTGATGTGTCAATGTAAAGGTTAGATGGACAATGACGTGGTCGTGGTAATGTTAGTGCAATATTGACGAGGATGTAGCAATGAATGAATTGAAGCATACGATAATTTGTTATATTAGTGATGACATGGAATCAGGAAACTGTAGATTGAATTGATGGACGGATGTAATGGAACCAACAAAAACATGGTTGCAGTGAATGTTCGAAAATGTGTTATTTTAACAGGGTATATGTGGCATGATAGGACGTCACAAAATATTGTTTCTTGACCTCCTGTCAGGTCTAAATAAACCCTGTTAAAACATAACATTTTCTTGACCGGCCTGATAGTAGTCTCAGACATATGTTATCCTTACATGTTCGTATGTTGAAATGAATGTACTTTATGTTCAGTGATGTTTTATGATGGTCAGAGAGTTTGGAGGGTTATATTAACAGAGGAGGCATATTGTTGTATGATTGATGGATTCAAGGATTGTAGGATTGATGGATTCAAGGATTGTAGGATTGATGGATTCAAGGATTGTAGGATTGATGGATTCAAGGATTGATGGATTCAAGGATTGATGGATTCAAGGATTGTAGGATTGATGGATTCAAGGATTGTAGGATTGATGGATTCAAGATTGTAGGATTGATGGATTCAAGATTGTAGGATTGATGGATTCAAGGATTGTAGATTGATGGATTCAAAGATTGTAGGATTGATGGATTCAAGGATTGTAGGATTGATGGATTCAAGGATTGTAGGATTGATGGATTCAAGGATTGTAGGATTGATGGATTCAAGATTGATGGGATTCAAGGATGTAGGATTGATGGATTCAAGGATTGTAGGATTGATGGATTCAAGGATTGTAGGATTGATGGATTCAAGGATTGTAGGATTGATGGATTCAAGGATTGTAGGATTGATGGATTCAAAGATTGTAGGATTGATGGATTCAAGGATTGTAGGATTGATGGATTCAAGGATTGTAGGATTGATGGATTCAAAGATTGTAGGATTGATGGATTCAAGGATTGTAGGATTGATGATTCAAGGATTGTAGGATTGATGGATTCAAGGATTGTAGGATTGATGGATCAAGGATTGGATGTGATCAAGGATTGTAGGATTGATGGATTCAAGGATTGTAGGATTGATGGATTCAAGGATTGTAGGATTGATGGATTCAAGGATTGTAGGATTGATGGATTCAAGGATTGTAGGATTGATGGATTCAAGGATTGTAGGATTGATGGATTCAAGGATTGTAGGATTGATGGATTCAAGGATTGTAGGATTGATGGATTCAAGGATTGTAGGATTGATGGATTCAAGGATTGTAGGATTGATGGATTCAAGGATTGTAGGATTGATGGATTCAAGGATTGTAGGATTGATGGATTCAAGGATTGTAGGATTGATGGATTCAAGGATTGTAGGATTGATGGATTCAAGGATTGTAGGATTGATGGATTCAAGGATTGTAGGATTGATGGATTCAAGGATTGTAGGATTGATGGATTCAAGGATTGTAGGATTGATGGATCAAGGATTGTAGGATTGATGGATTCAAGGATTGTAGGATTGATGGATTCAAGATGTAGGATTGATGGATTCAAGGATGTAGGATGATGGATTCAAGGATTGTAGGATTGATGGATTCAAGGATTGTAGGATTGATGGATTCAAGGATTGTAGGATTGATGGATTCAAGGATTGTAGGATTGATGGATTCAAGGATTGTAGGATTGATGGATTCAAGATTGTAGGATTGATGGATTCAAGGATTGTAGGATTGATGGATTCAAGGATTGGGATGATGGATTCAAAGATTGTAGGGTTGATGGATTCAAGGATTGTAGGATTGATGATTCAAGGATTGTAGGATTGATGATTCAAGGATTGTAGGATTGATGGATCAGATGTAGAGTGGATTCAAGGATTGTAGGATTGATGGATTCAAGGATTGTAGGATTGATGGATTCAAGGATTGTAGGATTGATGGATTCAAGGATTGTAGGATTGATGGATTCAAGGATTGTAGGATTGATGGATTCAAGGATTGTAGGATTGATGGATTCAAGGATTGTAGGATTGATGATTCAAGGATTGTAGGATTGATGGATTCAAGGATTGTAGGATTGATGGATTCAATGATTGTAGGATTGATGGATTCAATGATTGTAGGATTGATGGATTCAAGGATTGTAGGATTGATGGATTCAAGGATTGTAGGATTGATGGATTCAAGGATTGTAGGATTGATGGATTCAAGGATTGTAGGATTGATGGATTCAAAGATTGTAGGATTGATGGATTCAAGGATTGTAGTGAGGATTAGGATGAGATGGATTCAAGGATTGTAGGATTGATGGATACAAGGATTGTAGGATTGATGGATTCAAGGATTGTAGGATTGATGGATTCAAAGATTGTAGGATTGATGGATTCAAGGATTGTAGGATTGATGGATTCAATGATTGTAGGATTTATGTATTCAATGATTGTAGGATTGATGGATTCAATGATTGTAGGATTGATGGATTCAAGGATTGTAGGATTGATGGATTCAAGGATTGTAGGATTGATGGATTCAATGATTGTAGGATTGATGGATTCAAAGATTGTAGGATTGATGGATTCAAGGATAGTAGGATTGATGGATTCAAGGATTGTAGGATTGATGGATTCAAGGATTGTAGGATTGATGGATTCAAGGATTGTAGGATTGATGGATTCAAGGATTGTAGGATTGATGGATTCAAAGATTGTAGGATTGATGGATTCAAGGATTGTAGGATTGATGGATTCAAGGATTGTAGGATTGATGGATTCAAAGATTGTAGGGTTGATGGATTCAAGGATTGTAGGATTGATCGATTCAAGGATTGTAGGATTGATTGATTCAAGGATTGTAGGATTGATGGAATCAAGGATTGTAGGATTGGTGGATTCAAGGATTGTAGGATTAATGGATTCAAGGATTGTAGGATTGATGGATTCAAGGATTGTAGGATTGATGGATTCAAGGATTGTAGGATTGATGGATTCAAGGATTGTAGGATTGATGGATTCAAGGATTGTAGGATTGATGGATTCAATGATTGTAGGATTGATGGATTCAAGGATTGTAGGATTGATGGATTCAAGGATTGTAGGATTGATGGATTCAATGATTGTAGGATTGATGGATTCAAGGATTGTAGGATTGATGGATTCAATGATTGTAGGATTGATGGATTCAAGGATTGTAGGATTGATGGATTCAATGATTGTAGGATTGATGGATTCAATGATTGTAGGATTGATGGATTCAATGATTATAGGATTGATGGATTCAAGGATTGTAGGATTGATGGATTCAAGGATTGTAGGATTGAGGGATTCAAGGATTGTAGGATTGATGGATTCAAGGATTGTAGGATTGATGGATTCAATGATTGTAGGATTGATGGATTCAATGATTGTAGGATTGATGGATTCATCCATAGAGCTTGGTGTATTCAGGTGTTGGGATTGTATGATTGATGGATTCATCCATAGAGCTTGGTGTATTCAGGTGTTGGGATTGTATGATTGATGGATCATCCATAGAGCTTGGTGTATTCAGGTGTTGGGATTGTATGATTGATGGATTCATCCATAGAGTTTGGTGTACCGGGTGTTGGTCTACGGCTCGCCACTAGAACTTGCGTCTCTGACGCTCTCACCTGAAATAGATGCATCGTTTCAGACTTGATTCCACGGAGAATTAATTGTTTGCTAATATCAATCAGCTGCTGTTTGTTACCTGCCAGACGTATAAATCTTTGGTCACTAGCTGAGCAGGTCAAAATGATGTCATATCGTTCGTTCAGCCCGCTATTTTGTTATTACTCTAAGTCGCTGTTCACTTCTCTCTCTGTCTCTCAGTCTCTCTCTCTCTCTCTCTCTCTGTATCTCTCTCTCTCTTTTTCTCTCTCTCTTTCTCTCTCTGTGTCTCTCTCTGTGTCTCGGTGTCTCTCTCTCTGTATCCCTCTGCCTCTCTCTCCGTCTCTCTCTGTCTATGTCTCTCTCTGTCTCTGCTCCTCTGTCTGCCCTCTGTCTCTCTGTCTCTCTCGTCTCTCTCGTCTCTCCGTCTCTCTCTGTCTGTCTCTCTCTCTCTCTGCTCCCTGCCTGTCTGTCTCTCGTCTCTCTCTCTCGTCTCTCTCCTCTCTCTCTCTCTCTCTCTCGTCGTCTGTCTGTCGTCTCTCTCTCTCTCTCGCGTTTACAAAATGTTTACACCTTTAAACTGTAAAAAAATTTGTCAGATCTATTGCAGTGCTTCTCAAAGTGGTGGTCCGAAGACCGGTGCCGGTCTGATATCCATCAGTCAGCTTATCTGATAGCTATCGGACATCTTTTTCTTTATCTTATCTATACAGACGCTCCTTCTTTGCAGAAGATAATTGCGTCCACAGCTTTGAGGGTTTCCACGCATTACCCAGCCGCCTAACTAGTGTTAGGTACCCATTCGGAGGTGGTTGACTCAGTGACGCCCTAGACCCCGGGAACAAATCCTTGCCTTCACATGGATTTCGAACCCGTGACCATCGGTACGCCAGTCGAGCGCGATGCCACTCACCGCCGTGCCCCCGCATCCATCAGACAGCCTATCTGAAAGCCATCTAACAGCCTGTCTGACAGCTAGCTATCTGAAAGCCTATCTGTCAACTATCTGACAAGATTCCTATGCCACAAACTGCACGTATCTTGAGAACATTTCAGTGCCATGTTTGTCTATGACTCACCAAGGATCTATATTCTAGTCCAACGTCGTAACACAAAAGGTTGCACCGTCAAGTCTGGCAATTCAATTGCGATAATTTCTTTTTCTTGTTTTGTTGTTTCGGTGATATTATTTTTAGAGGCGGCAGCAGTCGGAGTTCATAGGAGGATGTCGGGCTGACGTATGAAGGCGGGCCCGGGGACAGCATTAACTCAAGCCATGTGAGTCAACTGAAGTTCAGGTCTCAAAGGGCCCCGGGGCCTCTCATGTAGCTCCCCCTGATGTCGGCAGAGTTCTGTTGTCATTGCTCCCTCGCACACGTTTTAACAATTCACGAGTCACGTCTGCTTAGGAAAACTCAACACGGCCTCGTATTTTTATGTTGTTTTCAGATATTTGTGGAGGTCTTCCCCCCGAACATACAAATCTTGAAAGACGTTTCTTTTCTGTGTGTTTGACGCTTTTAGCAAAACTAGTTGAATGATTCGTGGCACAAGGAACAGAGTACAGAAGGGAAATAAACAATTGTTGAAACAGTGGATTGAGTGCACTTCTCTTGGACTTTGTAGAGATAGTAGGCGGCATTGTAGGGGTGGGAGTGGGTAGGGGGTTATTCGCTCTGTGGTTATAAGATTGACTTGGTCAATTTTTTAAATGTATTTCTTGTGTATTTGGTATGTGTTTTAATATAATCATATACTTTTTTTTGTAATCATTAGTATGTTTTAAGCATTCCAAAATGTGTTTAAGTTAAATACTTTCGTCTATTACCTGAACAACTAATGAAAGTAAATATTTCCCACTATTCTAAAATACAAAATACACAAACAAATTGTGCAATTAAAACAATAAATTTGAGCTTTATTTTAAACTAACACGACAATAGACGTTTCGGCTAATGCCTTCATCGGTACAATAACATAAAATAGGTACTTACATGTATTTGAATTCTAAAAACACATTATATCATAAAATAATTTAAAATATTTATGTTAAATAAAATGAAAGGAAAAAAACAAAAAAAAACAAGGACACAGGATGTAGAAAAAAGGAGGAAGTATCTGAAGTTACAGTTAAAACCACAACGGGAAAAAGATTCTGCAGTTAAGTAAAATTGTGAATTTGGTTAATTCCATATGCAGCCAACGTACCAAATCGTTTTATAAGTCTATTTTCCATGTGGATCCTATCATGGGTATTGCTTGCATATAAAATACCAGTAACTGCAACATCTAAAATACCGTTATGGTCAACACTGTTAAAATGTTTAGATACAGGACATTCAGCCTGTTTATTTATATTTAACTGTAACTTAAGATACTTCCTCCTTTTTCCTATATCCTGTGTCCTTGTTTGTTTTTCATTTCATTTTATTTTACATAAATATTTTAAATTTTTTTGATGATATAATATGTTTTAAGAATTTAAATATATGTAAGTACGTATTTTATGTTATTGTACTGATGAAGGCATTAGCCGAAACGTCTACTGTCGTGTTAGTTTAAAAATAAATCTCAAATTTATTGTTTTCATTGCACAATTTGTTTGTGTATTTTGTATTTTTATTTAAAAGCTTTATCGAAGTCCCATTCTGTATGATATATTAATCCCACTATTCTACCAGACCAAGAACTGTAACTAAAGATTTCCCACTGTTCTATCTGACCAACAAACCAAACTAAAGATTTCCCACTATTCCTACTGACACGACTGGAAAAGGTCGCGAGTAAGTGTGCTTACAAAAATACCCGCGAGGTGAGGTCTGGGAGGAACCACTTGACGAACTTTGCTGCTCACTGCTGTGAGGGCGCGTGTAAGCTACCAAAGTTCGATAATGTCATGTTCAAGACGACAGAATCCTGAACGGCAGATAGGTTTAACGGTGGGTTGTCTGCGGGTTGACTGTGGGTTGTCTGCGGGTTGACTGTGGGTTGTCTGCGGGTTGCGTGCCTCATGGACAGACTTCGGCAGGTCCGTTTCATTGTCGCGAAGATGTCTGTTACAACATAAGACTTAAAACATAAGACTTAAAACATAAGACTTAAAACATAAGACTTAAAACATAAGACTTAAAACATGAGACTTAAAACATGAGACTTAAAACAAAGATAATTCTGTTTATAATGTTCATAATCAATGAGAAACAGACGTTTGACATTATAAATATTATTATTACAATATCTCATCACCATGACCGGTCAATGGCCGATCTCTTCTTGATTTATTAACTGGCCAGTCAGTAACCTGGCCAGTCAGTAACTTAGCCAGCCAGTAACTTTGCCAGTCATTAACTTGGCCAGTCAGTAACTTGGCCAGTCTGTAACTTGGCCAGTCAGTAACTTGGCCAGTCAGTAACTTGGCCAGTCAGTAACTTGGCCAGTCAGTAACTTGGCCAGTCAGTAACTTGGCCAGTCAGTAACTTGGCCAGTCAGTAACTTGGCCAGTCAGTAACTTGGCCAGTCAGTAACTTGGCCATTCAGTAACTTGGCCAGTCAGTAACTTGGCCAGTCAGTAACTTGGCCAGTCAGTAACTTGACCAGTCAGTAACTTGGCCAGTAAATAACGTGGCCAGCCAGTAACTTGGCCAGCCAGTAACTTGGCCAGCCAGTAACTTGGCCAGCCAGTAACTTGGCCAGACACTAACTTAGCCAGCCAGTAACTTGGCCAGTCAGTAACTCTGCCAGTCAGTAACTTGGCCAGCCATTAACTTGGCCAGTCAATTACTTGGCCAGCCAGTAACTTGGCCAGCCAGTAACGAGGCCAGCCATTAACTTGGCCAGTCAATTACTTGGCCAGCTAGTAACTTGGCCAGTCAGTTACTTGGCCAGTTAATTTGCGAAATGCCATGGGGCGATCTGCTTAAGTCAGATTAAGAAGGTCAAAGACAGATTTTGTTTGTTTGTAAACCGTTGTGATAATCACATTATTGATTACTAGCGGCGATCTCAGTAGAAATGAATATTTTTAAAGAAACCAATGAGTCGTATTATTAACGTTCAGTAAAAAAAAAGACGTTTGGGGCCCCCAGCTCCGAGGGAATGGACATTAGGAGTTCAGTGCCCTATATTAATTTAATGTAGGCTCTTAATTTTTGATATACTAAGTTTGGTAAAAATCCTGTCATTTTCTCATTATCTAACGCTTAAACTAAATTTTATATAGCTAATATAAGGGGGGGGGGAATGATATTAAGGCCGCCCCCGGCCCATTCGGTGCAAGATGTCAATTTCAAAAACCTGTCCATTTTCATCAGTTTCATCATGGACATATTTCTCGAGATCTTTAAAAAGTAAATAGGAAAAATATCTTAAACACAGGGCTGGATTAACCTATAGGCAAACAAGGCACGTGCCTTGGGCACCAAGCATTTGGGGGGCACCACAAGTCCTCAAGAAAAATGTGTGTATTGTCCATAATCGACATGACGTTAGGAAATCGCAAATGTAATATTAAATCGCACAGGGGCGGATTAAATAGAAGGCTGATTTGGCTAAAGCCAAATGATTTAAGACTAAATTAAGGGACCCCAAACTTATTAAATTGTAAAATAAAGTGGCTGGACAGAGCCCCAGGTGGAATTGCAGCCAGGGGCCCCGTGCAATCTTAATCCACCCCTGAAATCGTCTTGAAAGAGACAAATGAAAATTTTGATCTTTACAAAATTGAATTTTTCTAGGGTTGCTGGAGTTGGTCAGTCAGTTTGATCCATTTTTAGCATCACACATTGCGAAATAAGGAAATTCTGGAAAAGGAAATACTTCTTATGTATCCCAAACTATATGTGAAGAACTGATTAAAATTATGTCCCCAAAAGTACATCAAGTAAATATAGATGAAGTAAAGGCTTCCAGTTATTTCAGCTTGTGCCCGATATTTCACTTATAGATCAGTTAAGCGTTGTTCTTCGATATGTGGTAGATGGAGAGCGCATTGAGCGCTTTTTGACTTTCTTGGAAAGTCACACCGGTGAAGATATGGCTATAAGCAAGAGTTGCAGTACTAATGCGAAACTTGCAATGTTGATTTTGCGAAATGCAGAGGTCAGTCCCGGATAACGCAACTAATATGTCTTGGTATTACAAGGGCATGCAGAACGAAATTCTAGAGGAAAATTAGTTTTCCATCTACATACCCTGTGCTACCCATTCACTAAATCTGGTAGGCAGAAGTGCCGTTGACTCTTGTTTAGAGGCAGTAAACTTCTTCCATACATTGCAACTGATCGATACTTTTTTCTCAGCTTCAACCAACAGATGGAAGATTCTGAAAGGATGTTTTGTGGTAAACTCTCTTTCAGATACCAGATGGGAAGCACATGCTGTTGGAACTAAAGCTAATCTAAAGTCCCATCCTCAGATAATAGAAGCGTTATAGTGTTTACAATAAGACCTGTCACAGAAGGGGGACACCGGAAGAGAAGCAGACAAAAATTGCAAAGGAGATACAAGAATTAGAATTTTGCGCAAAATGTCTGTCTCAATCATCAGCAAAGATAAGGAATCAAAAAGAAGTGTTACATTTTCACAGATTCAGTCAAGCTTTACAAAATGAGCACGTGAACTTGAAAACGTGTGATGATTTGTATTCTTCACTAGCAGATCACTTGCATGAAAGACAGTGTTCATTGATGGTGATGGCCCTGAGGTATCTCCAGAGACAAATTTCGTATATCTGCTTTTTACGACATTGTTGACAAACTTGAGACAGAGATGGGTAGATGAGGATAGGTATATAATGATATAGGAGCTAGATTTTCTTGTTTGATCGATGTAACACAAACATCTCAGTGTTGTGCATGACTAATAAATGCTTATCCTAAAGATCTGAACAATCATTTATATACTGAACTACAAAAGTTAGACTCATATATTCGCCACACGTTTCGTGCATCAAAATCTGAAAACAACACGTTGAGTCATGCATAATTATACAAAGTAATAGAGACAACATCCAGTTTGCTTTTCCAATGTGGTAAATGGACTTGTGCATATTTTTAACATTATTGTTTACGAACGTTTTAACTGAGCGCTCTTTTTCTCAGTTAAAACGTACAAAAAATCTAAGTAGATCGATAATGAAATAAGAAATGATTCCTTATCTTTGCTGATGATTGAGACAGACATTTTGCGCAAAATTAACTTTGATGATGTTCTTTGCCAGATCAAAATCTAGAATAAAGAACTTTAAAATATAACAGTTTGCTTTCTCTGACTTTGTCATCTATTAAAAAAGTTACTGTATGTTTGTCTATTATTATTATTTAATACAGAAACAACTTATCGTAGGTTTTATTTGAGGGATACTAGTACAAACATATGTGTTAACAGCGGCGTCACTTGGGTGGGTGTCATCCAGTTCGGTAGGTCATGGTGTCACCCCCTCACAACTTACCCCATAGACCTCCTTCGAGTATAATGCCAAATAACGATGCATACAGAATTTTACCCTTTGGTGTCAACCGGTGCAGTCCGCACCTCCCGCAATCCCTTGTGACGCCCCTGTGTGTTAACAACTGTTTTGTTTGTTAGTTGGTTTGTTTAATATTGAACATTCCAGCGGTCAGTGCGGGATCGGGGCAGAAGGGAGCACCCATGTGGGTTTGTGTCTCGGGCACCAAGATGGCTTAATCCGGCCCTGCTTAAACATATACGAAAAAAGATCATTTGGGGCTCCCGGCCCTGAAGAAATTGACATTAGAAGTTCAGTGCCCTTAAGTATCTTAATGTGGGCTACCAAGTTTTTTTTTATACAAAGTTTGGTTAAGATCCATTCACTTTCTTAGTTGCTAACGCATAAACTAATTTTTATATTGCTCATATTAATATAAGCAAAAATAAAATAAATAGAAGTAAAAAAAGATTTTTAAAAACCACGTTTTTATAAGCGGACTAAAAAGAAGAAAATTATTTAAAACTTATAAGTTCAAGTAATTTAATTTAATATAACTAAAAACGTGGGGCGGGCGCTTATGAGGTTTTAATATATGCAGTTCATTCATTCTCTCACTTATATATATAGATCTCTCTTTTGCCTTCTAAATTATAAATGGTTAATTTTTATACCAAACACCCGCACCACGTCTTTAGGCGTTTGGCTAAAATGATTAGGGTTTACAAATAACGAGTAAGAAAATGAGTGAATTGAATTAGTTAAGCCTGAGAAGCGCCCACCCCACGTTTTTAGTCATATTACATCATAGTACTTGAGCATATAAGTTTGAAATTTTTATCAATCCAGAAAAAGATTTTTCCTCCACAATTCTGTGAAAAAAATTATTATTTTCTTCTTTTTAGCCCGCTTATAAAAACCTGGTTTTTAAAAGTCCTTTTTTTACTTCTATTTATTTTTACCACGTTTTTATTAACTTGCTTTCGTTCAAGTCTGTCCGCATTGTTTTCGTTCTTGTCCGCAATTTTTCAAATTTTCCAACGTAAAATTAAACCACTTCTGATGGCCCTAGAGAGCTCAAAATTTTACCACAGATAGATCTTGGCTAACAATGCATTGTATCAAAATTTCAGACGATGAAATGTACCGTTATTAAATTAATGCACATTTAATTTTTTAGTTATCTCTATCTAAGCATCTGTATCCGTCTGCTGTTGTTACATTGAAAGTGCAGAGTTCACACCGTGACCTCATCGCGGTGTTATTAAAACGCTGGGCGGGCGCTGATGAGGTGTTTGGTAAAATAAATAGAGGTAAAAAAATATTTTAAAAAAAACAGGTTGCTATAAGTGGACTAAAAAGATTTTTTTAAAAATAAAGGTAAAAAAAGGATTTTAAAAAAAAACACGTTTTATAAGTGGACTAAAACGAAGAAAATAATTTAAAACGTATAAATTCAAGAACTTAAATTTAATATGACTAAAAACGGGGGGAGGGTGTTTGGTATATTACATGTAGATTTCTAATTTAGAAGGCAAAAGAGAGATCTATAAGTGAGAGAATGAGTGAACTGCATATGTTAAACCTCATAAGCGCCCGCCCCACGTTTTTAGTCGTATTAAATCAAAGTACTTGAACTTATAAGTTTTAAATTATTTTCTTCTTTTTAGTCCACTTATGAAAACGTGTTTTTTAAAAATCCCTTTTTACCTTTATTTTTTTACATTAGCAGCTCTCGGTTGAGGACTTGGCAACTGCATCGAGTGTAGCCTTGACCACCGGTCAGTGATTTTTCGTAGTTTTTTTTTCTTCTGTGCCCACGGATGCCAATGTGAGCAGTTTTTCGTACAGAATGGAGAACTCACATCTGGAATACAGTTGTTTAAGACTAGCATGGAATACAGTAAGTTGTTTAAGACTAGCATAGAATACAGTTGTTTAAGAGCAGCATGTTCCGTTCCTGGCCTGTAGAAGCCATCCTCAACGTTCATGACAACTGCAAGAACGCCTTGTGGATCACCGTGACCTCTGTCAACATCTGGTAAACGGACGTGTATTTTGCATCTGAATTTTGTTAGCATCTTGGCACCTAGAGTTTCACAAACTATCCTGAACTCTTGTTCATCGTTGAACATTGTCGCCACAGGATCCACAAGAACTACACACTTGTACACAAAGTACACACTTGGACACAAAGTACACACTTGTTCACGAACTACACACTTGTTCACAAAGTACACACTTGTTCACAAAGTACACACTTGTACACAAACTACACACTTGTACACAAACTACACACTTGTACACAAACTACACACTTGAACACAAACTACACACTTATACACAAAGTACACACTTGTTCACAAAGTACACACTTGTTCACGAACTACACACTTGTTCACAAAGTACACACTTGTACACAAAGTACATAGAGCATCTTCGCAATGGTATTGTCCGGAAAATGTTCTATGGACTTTCTAATGGCACCGTCACCATGGCATCAGGTTTGTTTGTGGAAGAAGTGCTGCATTTATTTTTCAATGTACTCAAGATCTTCTTCTGTAACTAGGTTATCGACAAACTCTGTGTGCAGATTTGATGTGTTCAGTCCCACATCTGGTCAGATTTGATGTGTTCAGTCCCACATCTGGTCAGATTTGATGTGTTCAGTCCCACATCTGGTCAGATTTGATGTGTTCAGTCCCACATCTGGTCAGATTTGATGTGTTCAGTCCCACATCTGGTCAGATTTGATGTGTTCAGTCCCACATCTGGTCAGATTTGATGTGTTCAGTCCCACATCTGGTCAGATTTGATGTGTTCAGTCCCACATCTGGTCAGATTTGATGTGTTCAGTCCCACATCTGGTCAGATTGATGTGTTCAGTCCCACATCTGGTCAGATTTGATGTGTTCAGTCCTACATCTGGTCAGATTTGATGTGTTCAGTCCTACATCTGGTCAGATTTGATGTGTTCAGTCCCACATCTGGTCAGATGTGATGTGTTCAGTCCCACATCTGGTCAGATTTGATGTGTTCAGTCCCACATCTGGTCAGATTTGATGTTTTCAGTCCCACATCTGGTCAGATTTGATGTGTTCAGTCCCACATCTGGTCAGATTTGATGTGTTCAGTCCCACATCTGGTCAGATTGATGTGTTCAGTCCCACATCTGGTCAGATTTGATGTGTTCAGTCCTACATCTGGTCAGATTTGATGTGTTCAGTCCTACATCTGGTCAGATTTGATGTGTTCAGTCCCACATCTGGTCAGATGTGATGTGTTCAGTCCCACATCTGGTCAGATTTGATGTGTTCAGTCCCACATCTGGTCAGATTTGATGTTTTCAGTCCCACATCTGGTCAGATTTGATGTGTTCAGTCCCACATCTGGTCAGATTTGATGTGTTCAGTCCCACATCTGGTCAGATTGATGTGTTCAGTCCCACATCTGGTCAGATTTGATGTGTTCAGTCCTACATCTGGTCAGATTTGATGTGTTCAGTGCCACCTGTGTAATATTTGATGTGTTCAGTGCCACCTGTGGTCAGATTTGATGTGTTCAGTCCCACCTCTGGTCAGATTTGATGTGTTCAGTCCCACAAGTGTAACATTTGATGTGTTCAGTCCCACATCTGATCAGATTTGTGGTGTTCAGTCCCACCTCTGGTCAGATTTGAGGTGTTCAGTGCTACCTGTGGACAGATTTGAGGTTTTCAGCCCCACCTCTGATCATATTTGATGTGTTCAGTTCAAGCTTGACTAAACATGGCCTCATATATGTCAGTTCCTGAATGCCTTGATGAAAAGAACATGTTGTTATGAGTTGAATATAATTGAACCTTTTTGTCTGCATCCATGTGATCATCATATTTTGAGCATCATGTTTGGAACGTTCGCCTGAATCTTGGCTTTGACTTAATAGCTGTGCCGCATACCGGACACCACCATATCGGGAAGTAGCCGGCCAGAGAGTTCCTGGCACTTTAGGAAGTAGCCGGCCACAGAGTTTTTGGCACTTCAGGAAGCAGCCGGTCGGAGAGTTCCTGGCACTTTACGCAGTAGCCAGCCAAAGAGTTCCTGGCACTTCAGGATGTAGCCGTCAGAGACTTCCTGGCACTTCAGCAAGTAGCCGACCAGAGAGTTCCTGGCACTTCAGGAAGTAGCCGACCAGAGAGTTCCTGGCACTTCATGAAGTAGCCGGCCAGAGAGTTCCTGGAACTTCAGGAAGTAGCCGGCCAGAGTGTCCCTCGCACTTTACTCAGTAGCCGAAAAGAGAGTTCCTGGCACTTCAGGATGTAGCCGTCAGAGACTTCCTGGCACTTCAACAAGTAGCCGACCAGAGAGTTCCTGGCACTTCAGGAAGTAGCCGACCAGAGAGTTTCTGGCATTTCAGGATGTAGCCGACCAGAGAGTTCCTGGCACTTCAGGAAGTAGCTGACCAGAGAGTTCCTGGTACTTCAGGAAGTAGCCGGCCAGAGAGTTCCTGGCACTTCAGGAAGTAGCCGACCAGAGAGTTTCTGGCACTTCAGGATGTAGCCGACCAGAGAGTTCCTGGCACTTCAGGAAGTAGCCGACCAGAGAGTTCCTGGCACTTCAGGAAGTAGCCGACCAGAGAGTTTCTGGCACTTCAGGATGTAGCCGACCAGAGAGTTCCTGGCACTTCAGGAAGTAGCCGGCCGGAGAGTTCCTGGCACTTTACGCAGTAGCCGGCCAGAGAGTTCCTGGCACTTCAGGATGTAGCCGACCAGTGAGTTCCTGGCGCTTCGGGAAGTAGACGACCAGAGAGTTCCTGGCACTTCGGGAAGTAGCCGGCCAGAGTTCCACATACACTGGCTATTTCCAACTCATCGGACATTGGCCGCACGTTTCAGCCAAAGTACGAAATAGCCGGCAAATTTGGAAACTTGCCGAATTTCTGGCTTTGGCCGTAACATAAATATAAAGAAATTGAGTCATTTCAAGGATGGAGTTGGTGCAAAACTCACTTATGAATGTTAGCTAAAGTCTTCACTACAGTACTAACCTAGAATAGCATTTAATGTTTTGTCCTTTTCTTAAAGTTTCTTTCATTAATTAAAATGATAAAATAATTCTTGTCGACAAGTATGAAACAATTCTTATATCTTTTATTTAACGTGCCTTCTAAAAGACCATACTAAATACCTGCCCTTTTTTTGGCCAACACTTCATCACTGGCTGGTCATCACTGCCCCACCACCCCCTTCCCCTCACACAGACCACGAGATGTCCCAGGTAGTTGTTCTGTACCTCCTAGAGTCCTAGAGTCTGGTTTTGGCAAGTGGCACAGACAGACACGAGAGCAAAGATTTAAGTAGGATTCGAAGGAAAGGTCGAGTTAACTCGGCTAAATGTCATTCCACGGTCAGAACGGGAGATTTGTTTGTTCGCGGATGTTAACATAATTTTGACTCTAGCACAGAGTTAACGTGTTGATTTTAGTACTCATAGTTATCACATTGACTGTAGTATAAAGTATAAAGAGCTTACATTTAACTTTAGTATACTCGGTTTACAGTTGTTGTTTTTTTAAAAATTAATATATATATTTTTTGTTCAAATTGTGATTAATCATGTTATGATAGCATTGAAGTTACGAGAGCATTGAAGTTATGAGAGCAGTGATGTTATGAGAACAGTTAAGTTATGAGAGCGGTTAAGTAATGAGAGTGGTGAAGTTACAAGAGCAGTGAAGTTACGAGAGCTGTGAACTTATGAGAGCAGTGAATTTATGAGAGCAGTTAAGTTACGAGAGCAGTGAAGTTACGAGAGCAGTGAAGTTATGAGAGCATTGAAGTTATGAGAGCAGTGAAGTTATGCGAGCAGTTAAGTTATGAGAGCAGTGAAGTTACGAGGTCAGTTAAGTGACGAGAACAGTGAAGTTATGAGAGCAGTTAAGTTATGAGAGCAGTTAAGTTAAGAGAGCAGTGAACTTACGAGAGCAGTTAAGTTAAGAGAGCAGATAAGTTACGAGAGCAGTTAAGTTAAGAGAGCAGTGAAGTTACGAAAGCAGTTAAGTTAAGAGAGAAGTTAAGGTATGAGAGCAGTTAAGTTATGAGAGCAGTTAAGTTAAGAGAGCAGTGAACTTACGAGAGCAGTTAAGTTAAGAGAGCAGTGAAGTTACGAAAGCAGTTAAGTTAAGAGAGCTGTTAAGTTACGAGAGCAGTGAAGTTACGAGAGCAGTTAAGTTATGAGAGCAGTGAAGTTACGAGAGCAGTTGAGTTAAGAGAGCAGTTAAGTTACGAGAGCAGTTAAATTGAGAGAGCAGTGAAGTTACGAGAGCAGTGAAGTTAAGAGAGCAGTGAAGTTACGAGAGCAGTTAAGTTACGAGAGCAGTTAAGTTAAGAGAGCAGTGAAGTTACGAGAGCAGTTAAGTTAAGATAGCAGTGCAGTTACGAGAGCAGTTAAGTTAAGAGAGCAGTGAAGTTACGAGAGCAGTTAAGTTAAGAGAGCAGTGAAGTTAAGAGAGCAGTGAAGTTACGAGAGCAGTTAAGTTAAGAGACCAGTGAAGTTACAAGAGCAGTTAAGTTACGAGAGCAGTGAAGTTACGAGAGCAGTTAAGTTAAGAGAGCAGTGAAGTTACGAGAGCAGTGAAGTTACGAGAGCAGTTAAGTTAAGAGATCAGTGAAGTTACGAGAGCAGTTAAGTTAAGAGAGCAGTGAAGTTACGAGAGCAGTTAAGTTAAGAGAGCAGTGAAGTTACGAGAGCAGTTAAGGTACGAGAGCAGATAAGTTACGAGAGCAGTGAAGTTACGAGAGCAGTGAAGTTACGAGAGCAGTTAAGTTAAGAGAGCAGTAAAGTTACGAAAGCAGTGAAGTTACGAGAGCAGTGAAGTTACGAGAGAAGTTAAGTTACGAGAGCAGTTAAGTTAAGAGAGCAGTGAAGTTACGAGAGCAGTGAAGTTACGAGAGCAGTGAAGTTACGAGAGCAGTGAAGTTACGAGAGAAGTTAAGTTACGAGAGCAGTTAAGTTAAGAGAGCAGTGAAGCTAAGAGAGCAGTTAAGTTAAGAGAGCAGTGAAGTTACGAGAGCAGTTAAGTTTAGAGAGCAGTTAAGTTAAGAGAGCAGTGAAGTTACGAGAGCAGTTAAGTTAAGAGAGCAGTGAAGTTACGAGAGCAGTTAAGTTAAGAGAGCAGTGAATTTACGAGAGCAGTGAAGTTATGAGAGCAGTTAAGTTACGAGAGCAGTGAAGTTACGAGAGCAGTTAAGTTAAGAGTGCAGTGACGTTACAAGATCAGTTAAGTTAAGAGAGCAGTGAAGTTACGAGAGCAGTGAAGTTACGAGAGCAGTTAAGTTAAGAGAGCAGTTAAGTTACGAGAGCAGTTAAGGTACGAGAGCAGATAAGTTACGAGAGCAGTGAAGTTACGAGAGCAGTGAAGTTACGAGAGCAGTTAAGTTAAGAGAGCAGTGAAGTTACGAGAGCAGTTAAGTTAAGAGAGCAGTGAAGTTACAAGAGCAGTTAAGTTAAGAGAGCAGTGAAGTTACGAAAGCAGTGAAGTTACGAGAGCAGTTAAGTTACGAGAGAAGTTAAGTTACGAGAGCAGTTAAGTTAAGAGAGCAGTGAAGTTACGAGAGCAGTGAAGTTACGAGAGCAGTGAAGTTACGAGAGCAGTGAAGTTACGAGAGAAGTTAAGTTACGAGAGCAGTTAAGTTAAGAGAGCAGCGAAGTTACGAGAAGTTAAGTTAAGAGAGCAGTTAAGTTAAGAGAGCAGTGAAGTTACGAGAGCAGTTAAGTTAAGAGAGCAGTGAAGTTACGAGAGCAGTTAAGTTAAGAGAGCAGTGAAGTTACGAGAGCAGTGAAGTTACGAGAGCAGTGAAGTTACGAGAGCAGTTAAGTTACGAGAGCAGTGAAGTTACGAGAGCAGTTAAGTTAAGAGAGCAGTGAAGTTACGAGAGCAGTGAAGTTACGAGAGCAGTTAAGTTAAGAGTGCAGTGAAGTTACGAGAGCAGTTAAGTTAAGAGAGCAGTGATGTTACGAGAGCAGTGAAGTTACGAGAGCAGTTAATTTACGAGAGCAGTTAAGTTAAGAGAGAAGTGAAGTTACGAGAGCAGTTAAGTTATGAGAGCAGTGAAGTTACGAGAAGTTAAGTTAAGAAAGCAGTTAAGTTAAGAGAGCAGTGAAGTTACGAGAGCAGTTAAGTTAAGAAAGCAGTGAAGTTACGAGAGCAGTTAAGTTAAGAGAGCAGTGAAGTTACGAGAGCAGTGAAGTTATGAGAGCAGTTAAGTTACGAGAGCAGTGAAGTTACGAGAGCAGTTAAGTTAAGAGAGCAGTGAAGTTACGAGAGCAGTGAAGTTACGAGAGCAGTGAAATTACGAGAGCAGTTAAGTTAAGAGTGCAGTGAAGTTACGAGAGCAGTTAAGTTAAGAGAGCAGTGATGTTACGAGAGCAGTGAAGTTACGAGAGCAGTTAAGTTTACGAGAGCAGTTAAGTTAAGAGTAGCAGTGAAGTTACGAGAGCAGTGAAGTTACGAGAGCAGTGAAGTTACGAGAGCAGTTAAGTTACGAGAGCAGTGAAGTTACGAGAGCAGTTAAGTTAAGAGAGCAGTGAAGTTACGAGAGCAGTTAAGTTATGAGAGCAGTTAAGTTACGAGAGCAGTTATCATTTAGTAGAGAGCTGAACGATGGTGGACACTGTTGTTTATCAAATCAACGTTTTAAACCATTGAGTACATGTTATAACTAGAGCCATAATGTCAATCACGTATATTAAGGAACCGAACCCACGCCATATAATTAAAAAGACGACTTTTTGGGGGCGTAGAAAAGATACGTTGTGGGTCATTCAGGGGGGGGGTCTTATTTTTCTAGAATTGAAAATCATTTACGATCAAGGCCAGAGTTGTTTGTTGAATTTGCCGCCATTAAATCTAACTAACTATAACAGCAGTCAAAGAAACTGTCCATTCTGTATCGTGACCATTTACACGTTAAACAAAAGGCACGATTATATTGGTCCTAGACTAGTCAGAAATAAACCTGTCTTAAACCTTTGATAAACATATCACATACCAGTCACAAACCGGCTACAAACCAGTCACAAACCAGTCACAAACCAGTCACAAACCAGTCACAAACCAGTCACAAACCAGTAATAAATTCATGTCACAAAGCTTTCATATATCTGTCATAAAAAGTCTAAAATAAACCGTCATAAACTGTCACAAATAAACCGTCATAAACTGTCACAAATAAACCGTCATAACAAAATCTTATTTTAAAAACTCGCATAATTTTTGTTGTAAACATGTCACAGATAAAAAACGAAATAAATCTATTAAAAATAAACGTATCCTATGTAACTCTGTCACACAATGGCTGATGGCTGTCATAAACAAAACTATCAGAAATAAACCTGTCTCCAATCTTTAGTCATATGTACGTCACTCACAGTGTCATTGTCCATGAAGTTGTAGATTGACTTCTAATGAATATTAATATTAATTTAAAGCTACTATTTGCTTCAAAGAGAACTTGGCCAGATAATTTTTCCTCGAATGAAAATTAGAGAAAATTAGTTAATCTTTGATTAACTTTATTCCATCATTTTTAAAATACTTTTGTAATTACTTTAATATCTTGCAGTGGCATCACTGGTTGGTGAGGACCACACTGGGTGACACTATTTTAGGGGGTGACACCAAAAAGTAATATTTGACACTAGCAGACTCGGGGGGAGGTCTATGGCAGTGCTTCTCAAAATTTTTAGTATAGCGGACCGGCAGGAATATTTTTATTGCACCAGGGACCGGTGCACTATTTTTCCTGCACTGACAACTTTTTCAGTCCTTTTTTGATAACTTCTGCGGACAGGCGGCGGATGGCCCACGGACCGGTACCGGTCCGCGGAACACCAGACCACCACTTTGAGAAGCACTGGTCTATGGGGTAGGTCGTGAAGGTGGTACCGCACTAGGGTGTCATCAACCCTAGCGACGCCTCTGATTCTTGGAACATAAGGGGGTGGTAAACCGCATTTGAATCATATCATTATTTTTATCATAAAATGTATAGGGTGTTTATAAACACACTCAATTATGCTGACGTAACGCTAAGGGACATCAATCACTCTGCTTTATTTTTTAAATTGAAAATATAGACTTAATAAACAACCCCGTAAAAACAAAGTTTTTGACTATAAATCCCTTATATATGAGACATAACTAACAGTATTGATAATTTTTAAACGCGACAAACATTTACAGACTGAAACCAAATTATCTCCCTTGGCTTTAAAACTAGGTCAAAACTCTAGCAGACGACTGCTAAACGTTCTAAAATATTCTAAATAGTGATTTATATAGATACACTAAAAATGCATTAATTTAATTACGGTACGTTCGATCGATCTGAAATTTTGATACGATGCATTGTTAGGTGAGACGGGCCCGTGTGCCAAATTTCAGCTCGATGGCTTCACTGGAAGTGGGTCATTTTTCGACTTTTGTTTTTCCGCGGGACGAGACGAACGAGCCGAGACGACGAACGAGTCGGCGGTGAAGTTAATATAAGGGATTTAAAAATCATAATAATTTTGGTTTCCAGATTAACATTAACCAAACAACGCACGAACTTTTGACGTCAGCATTTGTGTTGTAAACAGTGCTGACTGACTCAAAGAGTTATTTTTTGGTGCAGTAATTTGGTGCGCTGCTTTCCAAAAAGTAGTAGCGCCACGGACAGGACAGACGGGACGTGCAGTTAAAAAAATCGTGTGGTGATTAGCACTGTAAAAAATATTATATAAAGACTTTGTGTAAATTTCAGGAAGTTTAATATTAAGTATTTATCATACAAGGACAAGTTAGATGGGCTTTTGAAAAAGGTGGGCGCTGCAGCACAACCTAGTAATGAAGAGTAGGATTAATCAATGAATTTATTATCGTGATTTCTTCTTAGGGGCCGTCCATAAAGAACGTCACGCTATTTTTGACCATTTTTACCTCCCCCCTCCTTCCTGTCACAAACTGTCACAAATCTTGGAACCCCCCCCACCCCCCAAAGTACGTCACACTTTCCAACAAAAATTTAGTTTTTTATTAACAAAATAATTACAAATTTAATATAAAACACCGTGACGTCACACATGGCTGGAAACCTCCCCCCCTGTCACAAACTGTCACAAACTGTCACACTTTCTTACACCCCCTCCCCCCTCTGGAGCGCGACGTACTTTATGGACGGCCCCTTAGTTGAATCTGGGTATTAGTGAGAGAACTTGTTTAAAGTATATATATTTTGGGAGAAAAAATGTCTTTAAAATGTTCTTGTGTTTGTTTTTGTATTGGATTTTTTTTGAGGGGGGAATCATATACATAACAATGATAACATGATTTTAAACCGTCGTAAAGCTGAAGAAAAATAATGTCGTGCACTGCAAACAATATTTGAAAATTTAAATTAAAAAACAGTCACAAGTATAATGTAATGAAAGATTTAGATTCCAGTTACATGTTATTATGTTATGACGACGATTTATCTTAGCTTGTTAAAGATTAGATAAATTAACAAATATTGAAAATTTCCTAATGTAGACAATTTTTTGTTAAATTTCCATAAATATAATTCTGGTTAATTATAATTTTAAAGACGTTTTGGTTTTTTTTTAGAAAAAAAGGAGAATATAAAATTTAAATTTAATTTAAAACAGAACTTAACGAAACCTTTTAAAACAGATGTGGGCTGAGTATCGTTCCACGTTCGCAATAAAGTAATTAATTTTGGGTTAGCTCCCCTTATATTGTTATGGGACAGAGTGAGCTCTTTTTGTTTTTTTAATGTAATTATTCGCATTAAATAAGAAAATACTAAATTACCTTTCTTAGCATTGTAGATAAGTAGCTTATAAAAAAAAACATTAAAGAAAATGCTCCCGTCTACCAAAGAACTGCAGGTACACTAACTCAACAAATAGTATTTTAATGGTGTTAACTCCCTTTGCATGATAACACCTCAAACCTTCAAATTTTAACAAATAATTTCTTGAAAAAGTTTATATAAATATCTGCAATATTTTAGAATTATTTAACAAGTTTATAGTTAATCTTATTGCTACAGATAATTAATAATTTTTAAATTTTAGCTTATCAATTAAAATTACTAGGTTTTTAAATTATTTTCTAAATTAAATATAAAAAGTTTTTTTTTACACTTATTAGTCGTGAGCATTTGAAACTGCAGAAAATGTGCACTATTCACTTCTAGGAAATTTAATAAATTTTTTTTTAAGCTTTCTATCAATTAGATAATTAATAAAACATAACATTAATGACACACATTATAAAATACATCAATCTGAAAGTTAAACATGAAAAATAACACTTTACATTTATTAGTTATATCTTATCTAATCTTATTTTATCTTATCTTATCTTATCTTATCTTATTTTATCTTATCTTATCTGTTACAGACGCGCCTTCTATACAGAATATGATTGCGTCCTACACTTATATATGGTTTGTGCTTAGTCATGCATTCTTATTAGAGCTTTAAATGGTGATAAAGTGTTGGTTTTCCTGGTTTCTTCAGGCCTTTACAGGCAACCCATTCCACGCCCGAATTCCGGGACGGGAAAGAAACGAAAATTTGTATGTGTTTGTTCTTGCATACGGGAATAAGAAAGGTGTTTTTATCCTTATGTCTATCTGAGGGTTGTATTAAGTTATCTTTGTGTTGTATTTCTAAATTAGAATTAATTGCTTTATGTATGATTACTACTTTACTCTTGGTTTCTTCTATCCTCTAGTGTTTCAAGGTTTCATGATTTAACTAATGGTGTTATTCTTGTCAGTTTTGAATATTCTCCCAGTAATGAATCTGGCAGCTCTTTTTTTGAATTTGTTCTAGTTTATCAATGTTTTCTTTGGTGGATGGGTCCCATACAGAAGATGCATATTCTAGTACAGGTCTCACCAAAGTGAGGTAGCATTTTAGTTTTATATCTTATTACATCTGTTAAAAGTTTCTTTTTATAAAGCCTAAGTTTTGTTTGATTTTTTTAATAACTTCATTGACATGGGGAATTCCATGATAGTTTCTCATTTATTATTACTCCTAAGTATTTTGCATCTTTAGTTTGGGTTTAGTTCTTTTCCATGAATGTAATATTTTGAGTTTATTTGTTTCTTTTTATTTGTTACTCTTAACATTTGACACTTTTATGGATGGAAAGACATACTCCAGTTAGTCTTCCCATTTTATCAATTCATCTAAGTATTTTTGTAAAATTTTGCTATCTTGTTTTGCTATATTTAATTGTTCTATAGATTATACAATCATCAGCAAATAACCTAGCTTTTTGTTCCTGTTGAGATGTTGTTGGGTAAATCATTTATATAAATTTAAAATAGTAAGGGATATAACACAGTTCCTTGTAGAACTCCAGAGTTAACCTTTATTGGGTCAGATTTCGATCCATTAATTATTACAGTTTGCTCCCTGCCCAAAAGGAAGTCTTGGATCCAGTGATGTAAGGAACCTGAGATTCCAAAGTAGTTGAGTTTTTTAAGTAAACTAAGGTGGTGAACTTTGTCAAATGCTTTTGAGAAGTCTAGTAATATTGTATCAATTTGATCATTATTGTCTGAGCCTTTCGATAGTTCATCTACTTATTGCTATCTATTGTGTTTCACATGATCTGTTTTTTCTAAAGCCGTGTTGATGTGGGCATAGGGCATTATATTTGTCTAGGTGTATAAATTTTCTACTATATATTATGTGTTCTAGTTATTTACATGTGATACTGGTAAGTGATACAGATCTGTAATTACCAGGGTCTGATTTATCCCCTTTCTTAAAGAGGGTAGTTACGTTTGCTAATTTCCAATCCTGTGACACTTTACCCTGGTTTAGAGAGGCTTGAAAAAGAACTACAAGGATTGGGTACAGTTCATTCCTTAGTTCTTTTAATAACCTTGCAGGCCATTCATCTTGACCAGTGACTTTGTTTATTTTAGTTTTTTAGGAGTGAATGTTTACCTATCGCATCTACAGTTATGTTACCTATTTCTTACATTTTATTTAAATTAATAACACTTCCTTGTCGTCTGAGGCCGAAAATGATGATGCAAAATATGTGTTAAGGATATTAGCTTTAGTCTCATTATCATTATAGGTTTTATTATTTGGGCCTTTTAGTGTGTCTATTCCTGTAGTTTATTTCTAAAAATAATTGATTAAAAATAAATATGAAATTCCAGGTGCTTTAAATAATACACCAATCAAGTTAATAAAATTCTAAATCACTAGAAATTAATTATTGAAAAATAAACATGGATAGTCTTTTGGACCGAAGAGAGAAATGCTGCCACTTTATAAAACAAAATGCAAAAGTATTCCATACATCATCTGCAACATCTCAGCACCCATACTTATTTTTAGTTTTTTTTCCCCCTAAATCATTTGAAATTAATTACAAGTGGTATGGAATGGTCACATTATAAATTGACCATGTGAATACCATCCCAGCCAAAGTCAATACCAATTGTATAAATTTAAAAAAAATAATTTTTAAACATTAAATTGTAGTTTTTACTTGGATTTGAACTCATTAACCTCAGACGACAAAAAATTACTTCAACAGTCTCACGTGCTACATAGAAAAAAAATGAATCTCCTGGCTTACAAGAAGATGAGTTGAAACTCACAATAAAAAATTCCAACTGAATGCTTAAAAAGGTAGGGGACAAGACATCATTAAACATTTTTTTAATTGTTGTGCTAGGTATTGTAAATTTTGATTTAGTTGAACTTATTCAATTCAGTTCTTTTAAATTGAATTTCTAATATGTATATTGTCAACATATTTTGTCTTCGAAAATATGAAATGCGGAAAATTTCAAGCCAATTGAACTACAGGATGTGAATGAAAATCAATGACAAAGTTTCACCTATTTAGAGATTTGATTTTAAATAAAAATTTATTTTGATATACTACTCCTCCTTACTAGAAATTTAGTTGCATATGAAATCTAGAGTTACAACAAGTTGCATATGAAATCTAGAGTTACAACTAGTTGCATATGAAATCTAGAGTTACAACTAGTTGCATATGAAATCTAGAGTTACAACTAAACATTTTTTTAATGATAATTTGTACATGTACTACAGAGTTTCAAGTAACTTAAAATGTGAATGATGTGAAACATTATAAAAACTTGTCACTTTGTTAACTGTTATTATGTACACATTATACAAGTTAATGTTATTATGTACACATTATACAAGTTAATGTTATTATGTACACATTATATAAGTTAATGACTTCTTTGAGCATTATTTAAGTACTAACAAATAATTATTTGATAATAACCTTAATCAGTTAGTAGCTTCCCATTTGATAGTAGCTTCCCATGTGATAGTTGGTTCTTCCTGGAAAATTAATGTAAGCCAACAGATCAGCATGGTCTGTTTGATGAAATAATCTTCTGTATAGGAAGAGCGTCTGTATAGAAAGGAGCGTCTGTATAGAAGGGGCGTCTGTATAGAAGGGGCGTCTGTATAGAAGGGGCGTCTGTATAGAAGGGGCGTCTGTATAGAAGGGGCGTCTGTATAGAAGGTGCGTCTGTATAGAAGGTGCGTCTGTATAGAAGGGGCGTCTGTATAGAAGGGGCGTCTGTATAGAAGGGGCTTCTGTATAGAAGGAGCGTCTGTATAGAAGGAGCGTCTGTATAGAAGGAGCGTCTGTATAGAAGGAGCGTCTGTATAGAAGGAGCGTCTGTATAGAAGGAGCGTCTGTATAGAAGGAGCGTCTGTATAGAAGGAGCGTCTGTATAGAAGGAGCGTCTGTATAGAAGGAGCGTCTGTATAGAAGGAGCGTCTGTATAGAAGGGGCGTCTGTATAGAAGGGGCGTCTGTATAGAAGGGGCGTCTGTATAGAAGGGGTGTCTGTATAGAAGGAGTGTCTGTATAGAAGGAGTGTCTGTATAGAAGGAGTGTCTGTATAGAGCAGGGGTGAACAGACCTGAAGTAAGTGAGAGCCATTTTAAAATTTATAAAATTATTGAGATATTTATTATTTTGTGATATACAAAACTGGGAAAACCTGGCAGAGGATAGGTCCATGTGGCGGGCTATAGTGAAAGAAGGATCACTAAGAGCAGAGGAGCAAACTAGGGCAGAAGCAGTCAGGGAAAAGAGCGAGGAGAAAGGCCAGGCAAACACTGCCCCACTGCTTTCGTGTGTGTGTCATGCAGAAGAGACTGCCACTCAAGGATTGGTCTCATCAGCCACACCAAGAGCTGCACATAATAAAGATAAATCTATCGTCTTTCGTAGACGGACAGATGCCATACATTGAGAGCCCAATTTGAGCACTCTGGGTCAGTAAACCTGGTTTGGAAGTCTTCCACTGATCATTCTAACATATATTTCATAAATTGTACGCGAGCCACAATGTGAACACAGAAGAGCCGCAAGCGGCTCGCGAGCCGAAGTTAGGCCACCGTTGGTATAGAGCGTCTGTGAAGTTAAGACAAGACATTTGGGAGGAGATAACCATGACAACTAAATACATTTAGACAAATGCAAAATTTTCATTTTTTAATAATTTATTTTTTCATTTTTTTAGTGGCTGGGATGGGGGTGAAAGTAATGACAGGTAGGTGCCCCAATATTTATGACAAGTAGGTGCCCCAATATTTATGAAAAACCTGGGGTCCTAAAAAAACAACAACTCTTCACACCTTTATGCACAGCTGTACTTGTAATTTCAGAGCCATGGATAGAGATATAGAATTAACTTGGAAGTAGACATAAAACTAGTTGACATAGTACCACAAGACTAGAGACTAGCAAAGTCACAAAGTTTACATGTTATATAAAAAAACATCATATAGAAAATTAAAATGATCAATTTCAAGACACGCAATATCTCATGCAAAAATGTCTTCTTTTGTTTAATGTATTGTAATAAGACATTTAAATAGAGTTACTTTTATTCTTCATTAGACATTCACTTCTTTTGGACATTGCTTTCATTGCTTTTATCACATTTTTATTCCAATTTTTTACGATGTAAAAATAATTTTAAAAAGTTAATATTGCCATAAACCCATTCTTCTAAATTGAAAGTTTTTTTTTCAAGAATCAAAAATGATTTTTAATTATTGTCATTCTTAAATTTATAAAAAAATCATCGTCTTTTACTAAATGTTATTGTAAAAATTTAAATGAAAAACAAAGTCATGTAGAATAAATATTTCTAAATGACAATAGTTAACATTCACAAGGTAAATTTATTAGTAAATAAGGCATATGAACATATGTAAACATGACAATATCTGCACATTTGAGTTGCAACAAAGTGTCACAAATAAAATTTACAATATAATCTGAGATGCCAGATTTTAGTTTGAGGACCAGTGTCAACTGTCTAAAAACCTGAGTTTGCATGCCCCAGTGGTCCAAGGTAGAATACATCTTATGTCAATAATGTCTCTACACATTTTTACTTTAGCCATAGAAGTTAGTTATAAAATTAGAAAGTTAATAATTTTTTTTTAAAGATTGAAGTTAGTCTTGTGCTCAATTAAAATAAGTAATGAAACATTTCATAAAAACATGTCAATATTTATTGGTATAATTTACATTCAGTTTAACTATTGAGAGCGTGTGCCACGTACTTACTCAAACATATACCAGTATTGTATGGTTCCAACAAACTTATTTTAAAATATTCTGTGTTAAACAACCATTTCCTAATTTATAATTTAGCTGAGTCTGTAGCCATTCTAGGGAGAAACAAATCAATTGAACAAGGGAGACAACTAAAGTCAAGACAGCTAAACAAATTATACATTGGCAAGTAATTATTACTCTTTGCCGACTGTACACTCACACGCCCCTTATTTATTTTTGTTCATGCTCAGTTTTTAACATTTATTTGCATTTTGTTTTACTGTTTCTTCAGTGAAGAAGGATTCTTGCCATTTTTTGAAACTTTCTTAAGCTGCTCTCCCTTGATTCATTGATTTTATATTTTATGTAACATTAAACATCGTGGAATTTAATATTGAATTTTCTTTGGAAAGAATGTGTTAAACAAATAATTTTTTCCAGCAAGTGCATACAGTGAAAATTCAAGTCATAACTAGAATTGTTCATAATAGATTAAATTAAAAGCTAGTTATTATTATGTGATACATCTTAAATCATATTATAAGAGGAATTTTCCAAAATTTCTTCCTGTTATCATTTAAAACTCACAACATTAGCACTGATCACATTTTTTGTTGTTAATCAATGAAATATGGCAATGGTAAAACTAACAATATGAAGTTATCCAAACATTAAGGGCGCTAGTAGAATTTTAAACAATTTAACTAATCTGATGGAAATGAATGGCCATAGAATATAACAAAAATTACAAACATTTTTTTAAAAGCAGAAACTTCAAAATATTCAAAAGCTCTACAGCATCTGCTTTTAATTACTTTCATTGAGTGCATTTTAACTAAATATCTCTTTTTAGTCCATAGTACAATTTGGCTGGAAACTCAAAGTGCCAGACACATAAATATTCTCATGTTAGCTGAAATAGGGCAGAGTGAGCACACGGTTGCCATCACCACGGCAACAAAGCCATCATCATGGAAACAATGCCATCACCACGGCAACAAATTTCACAAGTACTCATGGAAGACTTGATACCAAACGAAAATTTAAATCTGCAATAATTGTAATAACTATTTTTATATAAGGCAGCAACAAGCAACCAGTTTTCAAATGATCAATGTAAATCAAAGACAAACACAAGAGAAATCCTTGGGTTTAAAACATGAGTTGGGTCACTGGAGGCTTAAAGAGGAACATTGCTAACATAACATTTGACAAGTCTTATTTGATCATACAGTCATGTTGGACAACTAACAAGTGAACTAACATTGCTATATTATCATGGGACAACTGGACATTTTGAAATATCATATGATCTAAGAATATTTCAAGCCAAACTGTCAATATATTCAACAGTGGCGTAGCTTGGGGGAGGGGGGAGGGGAGGGGGGTCCAAATTGTCAATATACATGTATTCAATATGCTGAGATGGAAATTAAAATTTTAAAATCATTCAACTTACACTGTAAAATTATTTGAAATTTAGTAAAGATTAAACAATTTTTTAATGAAAAATTTCTTAAGCTGAAAGCAAGACTATTTGAAACAATGCGTGGATGTTGAAATTTTTATTGTAATTGACATTAAATTTCAGATTTGTAGATTCAAATGCACATACACATAATTAATAAAATCACATATACACCATTCTGAGATGGGTTAAAATGTATTTTTAAAAACAAAAAACAACAGCTCATTGTGTCTACAGTTTAATGAACAAGTATGCAATGTATGAGTACTGATTACGGACAATGTAGTAACTTCTGTGTGATAAGTAATTTCATGTCAGAACTAAGTAAGTACTAAGTGAGTACTGAGTAGGTAGGCCTACTATGTAAAATGCACTGTGTAATAAGTAGAGTGTAAGAAATAGATACTATGCAGTAATGTTTAGGTAAAATGTGAGTACTAAGTTGGTACCGTGTGAGTGTGAGCAATAAGTAGCTAATGTGCTCTGTGTTAAATTAGTACCATGACTGTAATATGTAAGTACTTTTATGCACTAAGTACTGTTGTGTAATACACAGGAAGATGTCCGTAGCATTAAAGTGATGAACGAATCTACAATCATTTCGGCTCTGTCATCATTTGACCACAGTTTTGTACAACTCAAATACTTTTCTCTTGCACTCAAGTATTTTATAAATATTTTATTGTAAGAAAAAAATGCACTATGCTAAGCATAAAAGTATGGTTTTAAAAAAAAATATATTGCATCCTATAATATTTTCAATAACATTGAATTCATTTTATGTTTAATGTTAAATAATTTAAAAATCTCTTAAGAATATTATTTATTTATATGCAATAATCTAGAAATTTACCTATATATTAATTAAGACTTAGAAAAAGAAAAATGCACAATGGCACCCATAGGGAATAATATTTAACCTCATTAGCTAGATCATTGATAAACTATATTTTTAGATGCATTTTTCCATCCCCGACTTAAACAAATCTTGACCAAAACTTCAATGAATATTTTTGCATCACATTTTTATTGAGCCACTTTGAAAAAAAAAGCTAAGAAATTGTTGTCCTCCCTCACCCTCTTTTTTATAATCACTGCATTAAAAAAATATTTCTAAACTTTTCTTGTTAAAAAAGATATTTTTTGAAAGGACTTGGTGAAAATAACAATTTGTAAACAAGTCTGGAATAAATATCCTGGCACATCTTAAGATGGTCTCCCTTGCACCACCAACAAATACGTTTTTTTAATAACAAAGTAAAGAAGGCAGTTCACATACAGAATGAAATAATTCAAACTTACACCAAAACAACCAGCCCATGGGTAAAGTAAAAACTTGTGTAATATAGTAGAAGCATTATAAAATGTCCCAAATACTGCTGTATATTACTTATAAAAATAATAAAAGTTATTTATGGGTAGCTGTAAAGATCTTGAAAACAAAATTTGAATAATTTAAAAATGTCGCAAAATAAATAAAAATTCTGCAAACCTATCTTTGTAAGTCAGTTAATGATGAAATGAATAAATGAATTTAAAAAAGGCTAATTTCAAACAATTTTTTAAATATATAACTATAGTAACAAAAAAATGTCAGAAAGGTCATGTAAATAAATACAATACACATGTAGTTCTAAATGAGATAGCTACAGATCTAGACCATAATTAGAAATAAATTTAAGGTGTATAACTTAATGACATACATTTTAATTGTAGATTAATGACATACATTTTAATTGTAGATTAATGACATACATTAAATTTGTTAATTAATGACATACAGTTCAAATATAAATGATATTGTAAAAACTTTGTTTTTGACATTGAAGTGAAGAAACTGCGTATCTTAATATCACTTTGCTGTCATTGCATAAGTTGTAAAACATTACAAAGCAAGAAGACAGGAAGTGACAGACGAGACCATAACATACTCAACTAAGACAATTAACATCTATGACATCACACATTTCATCCAAGACAGGAAGTCACATACAAGACTGTGACTTGCTTCACTCAAGACAGAACATAGCGGACTAGAGTGTCACATGACTGATGAGCATCAACATACAATGACATGGGTGTAAACTGGTGAATGTTCTAAAAACCGGGAATATAGCAGTAGGTAACCAAAGATGAGATTAGCAGGTAGATAATCCAAAACATGGTTAAGACGCAGGTGGTCAAATATTTCATACACCTTGGGCCCCCCAACTCCCCCCCTACTGCTGGGTGCCGCCGGGCCATCATTATTACTATAGTTAAAAGGGCCATAACGCAAAAGACAGTAACAGATATGGCAAGGTTTCCAGGAGGTACTACAAACTTATTCCCCTTGCTGGCGTGATATACCGCAGCAATGGTCCACGCAATGCCGATGCCCAGGAATACATTGACGGCATTACTGCCTGTCACATTTCCAATGGATGAATCTGCATATTTGTCGTGAATGGCAGCCACTTTACTTGCAAACGTATCTAAGGATCAAAAGAAATTTTAAGATCATCACAACTGAATAAGTGCTTTGCTTCTGAGTCTGATTATCCTCATATATGCTGGTATCAAACAAATTTATAATAATGTTGCAACTAGTGCTTGGGTAAATGTTTAAGAATTATAGACATGCAGATAAAATAAGAGAAGTATTCCCATCTCATCAATGTAAAGATTTAAATATAATGGATATGTTTATAATACTGATAGTGATCATAATGGATATGTTTATGATACTGACAGTGATCATAATGGATATGTTTATGATACTGACAGTGTTCATAATGGATATGTTTATGATACTGACAGTGATCATAATGGATATGTTTATGATACTGACAGTGTTCATAATGGATATGTTTATAATACTGATAGTGATCATAATGGATATGTTTATGATACTGACAGTGTTCATAACTAGACACAGTACAATCGTAATGCATATCTTTGCTGCACACCTAACCAATGTTCCCACTAAGGTTCGTTGGTCCGTGTGCAAAGCGAAATAACTCGTGTGCAAAGTTGCACAGTATCCATTTTTTGTGCAATATTTTAATAAATTTGCTGCACGGTAATTCTAAACTGCTGCACGGCTTTGTTCAGATATCTGCGCGGCCGCAGTGAAAACACTTTACTTATTCTGTATGCAAAAACAAACACATACACATTTTCATTCTTCCCATCTGGTATTTGGGTGTGGAATGGTTTGCCAGACAAACCTTTGGGTGTGGAATGGGTTGCCAGACAAACCTTTGGGTGTGGAATGGGTTGCCAGACAAACCTTTGGGTGTGGAATGGGTTGCCAGACAAACCTTTGGGTGTGGAATGGGTTGCCAGACAAACCTTTGGGTGTGGAATGGGTTGCCAGACAAACCTTTGGGTGTGGAATGGGTTGCCAGACAAACCTTTGGGTGTGGAATGGGTTGCCAGACAAACCTTTGGGTGTGGAATGGGTTGCCAGACAAACCTTTGGGTGTGGAATGGGTTGCCAGACAAACCTTTGGGTGTGGAATGGGTTGCCAGACAAACCTTTGGGTGTGGAATGGGTTGCCAGACAAACCTTTGGGTGTGGAATGGGTTGCCAGACAAACATTTGGGTGTGGAATGGGTTGCCAGACAAACCTTTGGGTGTGGAATGGGTTGCCAGACAAACCTTTGGGTGTGGAATGGGTTGCCAGACAAACCTTTGGGTGTGGAATGGGTTGCCAGACAAACCTTTGGGTGTGGAATGGGTTGCCAGACAAACCTTTGGGTGTGGAATGGGTTGCCAGACAAACCTTTGGGTGTGGAATGGGTTGCCAGACAAACCTTTGGGTGTGGAATGGGTTGCCAGACAAACATTTGGGTGTGGAATGGGTTGCCAGACAAACCTTTGGGTGTGGAATGGGTTGCCAGACAAACCTTTGGGTGTGGAATGGGTTGCCAGACAAACATTTGGGTGTGGAATGGGTTGCCAGACAAACCTTTGGGTGTGGAATGGGTTGCCAGACAAACCTTTGGGTGTGGAATGGGTTGCCAGACAAACCTTTGGGTGTGGAATGGGTTGCCAGACAAACCTTTGGGTGTGGAATGGGTTGCCAGACAAACCTTTGGGTGTGGAATGGGTTGCCAGACAAACCTTTGGGTGTGGAATGGGTTGCCAGACAAACCTTTGGGTGTGGAATGGGTTGCCAGACAAACCTTTGGGTGTGGAATGGGTTGCCAGACAAACCTTTGGGTGTGGAATGGGTTGCCAGACAAACCTTTGGGTGTGGAATGGGTTGCCAGACAAACCTTTGGGTGTGGAATGGGTTGCCAGACAAACATTTGGGTGTGGAATGGGTTGCCAGACAAACCTTTGGGTGTGGAATGGGTTGCCAGACAAACCTTTGGGTGTGGAATGGGTTGCCAGACAAACATTTGGGTGTGGAATGGGTTGCCAGACAAACCTTTGGGTGTGGAATGGGTTGCCAGACAAACCTTTGGGTGTGGAATGGGTTGCCAGACAAACCTTTGGGTGTGGAATGGGTTGCCAGACAAACCAAGACTCTAATCAACATTTAAAAATGTAATAAAAATGCAAAACTAGACATACACCACGTATAAAAGTAAAAAGCAATAATCTTCTGCACATAAGGAGCATTAGTAATCATATATAATAAAAGGCTAAGTTCTGTCCGGTCATTGATAGCGATTGGTCTCTCAAACACACATGACTCCTATAGCCAATCATATCAAGTTTACGCGGACGTTCAAAACGAGTTATTTTTGGTGCAGTATTTCTTCCAAGACTTTATTTTGAGTTGTGCGCGTTGGGATTTATAGTCAAAAGCTCTGTTTTTACGAGTTATTTATTTTAACTATAATGAAAAGTATTTTTGACGTGATGCACATGTATGCCGTTCGAGACGGCTGTTGGAGGGGAGTTACAACATGCCACCGAACGGTGGCGGAACGTCCTTGGACGGGCTTTGTTGCTCGTAGAAAATATAAGATATATGTTTTATAAATGATTCTACCTATCTGGCAATTTGTACTCTAGTTCAACAAATGCCCTTGGTTCACGTAAGAGTTTCATAAATTGTATACATTTGTTAACATTAAAGCACTTCTTTTTTTTTCACACCTGTGTTTGCATGTCATTGATTGCTCCTTACCTGGGACACTGGTACCCAAGGCCACAAAAGATATTGCAGTGATGGAATCTTTGAGCCCTACGGTACAGCCAAAGCTAGCAGCCACATCTCCGATGATGGCAGTCAAAAATCCAATCATTACAATTGAAACAATAAAACACGCCCAGCCACCAAAATAATCTGCAATCAAAGTCAATAAAAAAACTTAGAGTCTGAGAACTAAATTTAAAACTAAAGTTTTGAGATTTTAAACTCAACATAAGGCATTGGTTAGGTCTGATTTAAACATAAGGCGTTGGTTTGGACTGATTTAAAAGCAATTTGTAAGTCAAGTCTTCCATACCAAGGACTTTTTAAAACAATATCTTTTTGTAGCTTTATTAACCTCCTGTTTTAGCCTCATTGGGATCTACAATGTCATAAATATGTTCTCATAGAATTAGTGTCATAGACTTGTTCTAATGGAATCTGTGTCATAGATATGTTTTCATAGAATTCAGATACACTTTTATAAAGCCTGTCTAAAAAATAGTGGCTGGTGACATCTATAAAGAAGCATTTTGAGGAGCACTAAATGAGATTCTAGGAGCACTAAATGAGATTCTAGGAGCACTAAATGAGATTCTAGGAGCACTAAATGAGATTCTAGGAGCACTAAATGAGATTCTAGGAGCACTAAATGAGATTCTAGGAGCACTAAATGAGATTCTAGGAGCACTAAATGAGATTCTAGGAGCACTAAATGAGATTCTAGGAGCACTAAATGAGATTCTATACCAGAAGGCGGGACATTTTTGTGGTGAAGTACGACATGCCACCAGGCCCCCCCATGCCCCGTTTTAACAGCACAAAACATGAATTAGATACAATAATGATGGAGCAGTGGGCCACACTAGGGATTAAGTTTATGTCAGTGTTCAGCCAGTGAGAATCTATGGCCCCGTTGGAACTCTAAGAGTTCAAATCTGCTAAGACGTCTACAATTCTAGGTCTTAATTATGTACATGTTGGAGGGGCCATATTCAAGGTCATACATTCTTACCTGTTGGTGGAACAAAAGCAAAAAGAAGCTTCCAGAACAAAGTCAAAAAGTGCATGACGTAATCCATACAAGATGGAAGTTTGTCGTCAGAGCCACCGTCTACTTCCTCGTCATCATCACCTGAGCAAAACAACAGACATCAACATTTAGCCTCAAGTGTTTGAATATGGCAGCAATTCATGTTTATTTACAACATCAGCAATTCATGTTTATTTACAACATCAGCAATTCATGTTTATTTACAACATTAGAAATGACAAACAAATCATTCAATTCCCTACCCAACTCCTCATAAGAAAAGTAGTTAATACCTCCCCAAAAGGTCAAAGGTCTAAGTGGCTCATTGACCCTGTGGAAAAATATAAAAACATGGAAGATATTATTTACTGGACCTAGATATAATTAAGTAAAACTGCAGCAAAATTTGGAATTTAGATTTTTTTGGATTTTAGTAAATTATGATTGGCATCAAATACCAATCGGCCATGTTATACTTTATGATGACTAAGCATTTTGATGATTGCAGTAATAGAAGACATTGGACTAATAAGACAATAGTGAGGATGATATTTAGATATCAGAGGTCACAGAAGTTTTATACAGACATGAAAGACCACACAGGAAAATTGTCATTTCCTTTCTTTATGTCACACATAAAGTTGATACAAAAACAATTTAAACAACGTATCATAATCATATCCTTAAACTGATATCCACATACTGATTTGAAGGTCTATAAGCAAGAGTCTTTTAAGCAATAAGATAACGACATTTGTTTAAACTGATTCAGCTTCAGAAGCAAATTACATAAGTTCTGCTTCTTAATAAATGTACTAGAAGAGCAAAGGTGTATAACAATGAAGTATTTGCATCTAAAAGATGCTTAATGAAATTTATCACATCTGAATATTGCCTTGAATAAATAATTGATTCTATAAAAGAATTATTTTAAATGTAGAAAAATAGCAACAATGATTAAATTAATTGCAACAAATTTGAACACAATTATTTCCCTTTGCTGTGTTCAAACAATGTAATAGTAAATTAGGATCTATTTCCCTTTGCTGTGTTCAAACAATGTAATAGTAATTAGGATTTGTTTCCCTTTGCTGTGTTCAAACAATGTAATAGTAATTAGGATTGACTTATTATTTTGTTATTTGATACCATCAATAATTAATCTGATACAAGTTTTTTCAATCCGTTTTTAAAACTTGAGAAATAACGTCAAACAAATACTCAAAAGTCCAAGATTTACATTTTTTTAAAAAGCTCAATTATGAGATGGTAACTCATCAAAAGTAAAAAGTATAAAGCTTGAATTCTAATGCCATGAAGTGATTGTAAACAATGTAGAGCTTTAATGCTAATGCCATGATGTGATGTAAACAATGTAGAGCTTTAATGCTAATGCCATGATGTGATTGTGAAGCGTATAATTTTTATATTTTTATGTGGTATAACATTCAATGAGTTGTGAAATAAATTAAAACCTTACAAAATTAAACTGCACAGAAATAAAGAAAAACAACAAAAAATGGAGATTCACCCCAGGAGATTATCCTGTACTACATTACACAATGATCTACACTACATTCAACTACACTATATGTAAGTAGACTGCACAGAACTAGGACTGGGTTCTACCACCAAGCTACAATGTATAACATAGTTTTGTAGATGGCCATTATGTCCATTTACAGGGACCATTTAAGTTTCAGCAGTACCTGATGTTTTATTTTTGTAAACTGTAAATAGCATCTAACATAAGTTAACATCTAACATAAGTTAGCATCTAACATAAGTTAGCATCTAACATAAGTTAGCATCTAACATAAGTTAACATCTAACATAAGTTAAAATCTAACATAAGTTAACATCTAACTTAAGTTAAAACTTGCTGCCTCAAGAAATCATACAATATTAAAGAATGCCCGTGATGAATATTTTTTATTATTAATTAAAAAACAAAATCTCTATTGTGTAAGATTATCATTGTCTTTCATTTCATATTTTAAAGAATGACTTAATTTTAAAAGTTGCACTAATCCTGCTGGATTATATATAAAATAGAAAAAAGTAAAGAAAATTTCACTACATGTATCAGTACTGGAATGTTTAAGTGATAAATTAATTTTTCGTCATAATTTAGACACTTTGAAAGTTAGACTATACCAGTGATAACTATTAGCAGAAAGCAGATGGCAAATAAAAAAAGCCAGGTAATGTGTGAACTCTGCACTGAAGCAGGACAGAGAATAGATCGGCCAGTATTTAACTTTATGTCTTGTACTTGTAAGTCAATCTAATGGTCAGTTTGGAAGATCATCTACAGGTGAGACTGGCATAATTTCTAATATCAAGTCTGTAAGATAATCTGCTGGCCAATCTGTCTACTGGTCAGTCTGTCAGATTTTCTACTCGTCAGATACTGGTCAGTCTGTCAGATTATCTTCTTGTCAGTCTGTCAGATTATCTACTATCAGTCTGTCAGATAATCTACTGGTCAGTCTGTCTACTGGTCCATCTGTAATATTATATACTGGTCAGTCTGCCAGATAATCTACTGGTCAGTCTGCCAGATAATCTATTGGTCAGTTGGTAAGGTTATCTACTGGTCAGTCTGTCAGATAATCTACTGGTCAGTTGGTAAGGTTATCTACTTGTCAGTCTGTAAGATTATCTACAGGTAAGTCTGTAATTCCATGTATGGCTAATTCTGTAAGTCCTGTATCTTTTGATGATGCCCAACTGAAAAGCTATGTAAACATTCACAGCTACATATTCTAGTGTACTAGTAATCTACTAATTTGGGTAGTCAATATGCTTGCACAGGTAGGGACAGTAAAATTATTTATTGATTTTATTCGTATTGATATTTGTTTTTTCTGACTTTTAAGTTCCAGACAATAAATTAAAAACACTTTTTTGAAATAAATGTAAAATTACAAATGTGGCACAACTGTTTTCTTTTTCTCTCTCCCCCCCCCCAATTTAATAAAAAAAAATAATTAAAAATTTAAAACTTTTAAATGATTTTTTTAAAAAAAATTGATAAAATTTAAATAATTTGTAAATAAACATGAATCTAGTTCTGAAAAGTTATAGCTGTTTGTTTATGGGCAGCTTTAGGCCAACAGGAAGTAGATTTCCTACCCATGGTATAGATTATATTAAATACACACTCTAATTAATGAAATTAATTAAGTGATTACATATTTTTTAAAGCACATTCTCAATTTTAATTAAAATCAGTATTTTTCAGACATCTGAAAAAGATGTTTTTTTAAAATCTAAGTCACTCTAGTTAATAGATAATTATTGTTTTGGCTTTTAATGATCAACTTAACCCAAAGATCTTTTTTACCTGAAGGAATAACTGAATCCCCATAATTAAAGACATACTTTTTTTGACTTATGTACGGAACAAACTTAACTACTTGGCACTTTATAGAAGAGATCATTCCCGAAAGGAACAAAAAGAAATTTCAGTAAAGTTAAACATTCATCACTCATGGAAAGTTAATAGAAAGTTGTATTTATTTTCATTGCCATAGCAACACATCAATAATTAAGGAAAGCACATTAATAATTTATAATTATCTTTACTGTTGACTTATAATCTATATTCTTGATAGAAACAAAAATTTCTATTCAGAATAAGCTAACATTCTAACCCCCCCCCCAAACCACCAAAATTACAACACCCACATTTATTACATTCTTGTGTGTGGTTAAATTTGACTTATTCAAATTTGACCAATCTAATTACAACTCAAGCTGAAACCACCGAAAATTATGTTTGTGTGTGTGTGTGTGTAATAGTAAACATATTTGTTTTTGTGTGTGTGTGTAATAGTAAACATATTTTTTTTACCAGTGGGAGTTAATGAAAGAATATTTTACCTTCTGTTGACATAAAATCCAGTTCAGTGAAATGCACACATAAAAAAAAATTAAATTAGAAATAAAATTAAATGTCTTTAGAACATACACCCTGAGGGATTGGAATGTCACGATTTACACGCTCACTTATCTTCTCATCATAAAATTGAAAATTCAGGCATTCAGACATAAATTCATACATAGAATCATATAGAGAGAGAAGCACATAAGACACACTAAACACAGGAAGACATTAATTCCCCAAATTAATATGTCTCATTAACCACAATTGTAAGTTCTCTATTAAATGTTATTACTGTATTATCACATGTTATTATATGTTATTACTGTATTATCACATGTTATTATATGTTATTACTGTATGTTTCAATAAACTTTATTAAAGTTATTTCTAATAATTATTTTGTTTACAACTGACATCATACACCTAGAAATAAGGTCAGCCGAACAAGGTCAGCCGAACAAGGTCAGCCGAACAAGGTCAGCCGAACAAGGTCAGCCGAACAAGGTCAGCCGAACAAGGTCAGCCGAACAAGGTCAGCCGAACAAGGTCAGCCGAACAAGGTCAGCCGAACAAGGTCAGCCGAACAAGGTCAGCCGAACAAGGTCAGCCGAACAAGGTCAGCCAAACAAGGTCAGCCAAACAAGGTCAGCCAAACAAGGTCAGCCAAACAAGGTCAGCCAAACAAGGTCAGCCAAACAAGGTCAGCCGAACAAGGTCAGCCGAACAAGGTCAGCCGAACAAGGTCAGCCAAACAAGGTCAGCCGAACAAGGTCAGCCGAACAAGGTCAGCCGAACAAGGTCAGCCGAACAAGGTCAGCCGAACAAGGTCAGCCGAACAAGGTCAGCCGAACAAGGTCAGCCGAACAAGGTCAGCCGAACAAGGTCAGCCGAACAAGGTCAGCCGAACAAGGTCAGCCGAACAAGGTCAGCCGAACAAGGTCAGCCGAACAAGGGCAGCCGAACAAGGGCAGCCGAACAAGGGCAGCCGAACAGGGTCAGCCGAACAGGGTCAGCCGCACAAGGTCAGCCGAACAAGGTCAGCCGAACAAGGTCAGCCGAACAAGGTCAGCCGAACAAGGTCAGCCGAACAAGGTCAGCCGAACAAGGTCAGCCGAACAAGGTCAGCCGAACAAGGTCAGCCGAACAAGGTCAGCCGAACAAGGTCAGCCGAACAAGGTCAGCCGAACAAGGTCAGCCGAACAAGGTCAGCCGAACAAGGTCAGCCGAACAAGGTCAGCCAAACAAGGTCAGCCAAACAAGGTCAGCCAAATAAGGTCAGCCAAATAAGGTCAGCCAAACAAGGTCAGCCAAATAAGGTCAGCCAAACAAGGTCAGCCAAACAAGGTCAGCCAAACAGGGTCAGCCAAACAAGGTCAGCCAAATAAGGTGAGCCAAATAAGGTCAGCCAAACAAGGTCAGCCAAACAAGGTCAGCCAAAAAGGAACAGCCAAACAAGGTCAGCCAAACAAGGTCAGCCAAACAACGTCAGCCAAACAAGGTCAGCCAAATAAGGTCAGCCGAATAAGGTCAGCCAAATAAGTTCAGCCAAATAAGTTCAGACAAATAAGGTCAGCCAAACAAGGTCAGCCAAATAAGGTCAGCCAAACAAGGTCAGCCAAAAAGGAACAGCCAAACAAGGTCAGCCAAACAAGGTCAGCCAAACAACGTCAGCCAAACAAGGTCAGCCAAATAAGGTCAGCCGAATAAGATCAGCCAAATAAGTTCAGCCAAATAAGGTCAGCCAAATAAGGTCAGCCAAACAAGGTCAGCCAAATAAGGTCAGCCAAATAAGGTCAGCCAAACAAGGTCAGCCAAACAAGGTCAGCCAAATAAGGTCAGCCAAATAAGGTCAGCCAAATAAGGTCAGCCAAACAAGGTCAGCCAAACAAGGTCAGCCAAACAAGGTCAGCCAAACAAGGTCAGCCAAACAAGGTCAGCCAAATAGGGTCAGCCAAATAAGGTCAGCCTTTGACTAAGAAAATGAATCTGATTATATCTTTGACTTGAGAAAACGTAGTTACTTATCAACAATGAATAAGTTGAAAAAAAACAACAAAATAAGGTGTTACCGATAAAGTAAATAAAATATAAACTTTTTTAAAATGAACTTCAAGAAACTGGTGTTTCTCACCCGTATTTACAGGTGTTTCTCACCTGTATTTACAGGTGTTTCTCACTTGTATTTCTTCTTGAACAAAGACATAACATTAGAAATGATGTAAACAAAATGTGTGTGACCCACCTGCACTGACCGTTACAGCTTCAATGAATTGTTCCTTCCAAGAGGACGTCCCAATAACATTAGAGACATTGGCTTTCTTCAAGAGTTTGTCCACTGTGGTCTGTGGTCAAGGAATCAGAGGAAGGTTTCAAAATTATGAGTGAAATTAATTGGCTGGTTTCATCACTGCTTCATCTCAAACCTTTTATTTATCTTCTAAAGCCTGACATTAATCTATAAATGCAGCACATTAATCCTCTAAAGCCTGACATCAATCTATAAATGCAGCACATTAATCCTCTAAAGCCTGACATTAATCTATAAATGCAGCACATTAATCCTCTAAAGCTGACATTTTCTATAAATACAGCACATAATCTCTAAAGCCATTTATTATTCTTCTAATGCCTGATTTTAATCTTTCTTTCAAATTCTGATATTGCAATTTCTTATTTGATTCAGAAATTAGAGAAAATTAAATTAATGACACTGAGCTTGTTATTTTTATGATAACATTAAAATATTGTCTCTAGTTCCCTAATGTTAACCTTTGACCCCAACAGCCCCCCCCCCTGGTCATCAAAGACCATGAAACATCATCTGACAAGGCTGAGGACATTAAGGATCATTAATTCTTTTGAATATATGTAGTCTAATATTTTTTGTATAGTAAAGATTAATTAGAGTAATGTTTCTTTTAGGTGGGCAGTGTCCTCTGTGTGGATGGTGTCCTATGATTTGACAGTGTCCTATGAGTGGACAGTGTCCTATGAGTGGACAGTGTCCTATGAGTGGACAGTGTCCTATGAGTGGACAGTGTCCTATGAGTGGACAGTGTCCTATGAGTGGACAGTGTCCTATGAGTGGACAGTGTCCTATGAGTGGACAGTGTCCTATGAGTGGACAGTGTCCTATGAGTGGACAGTGTCCTATGAGTGGACAGTGTCCTATGAGTGGACAGTGTCCTATGAGTGGACAGTGTCCTATGTGTGGACAGTGTCCTATGAGTGGACAGTGTCCTGTGAATCTAAATGTTAACTGACCTTAAAGTCCTGTGATTCCTTGATGTTAATAATAATCTTTGTGAGGTCACCCAGGGACGGCCGGACTACGTCTCCTGATTCCTCTTCTGTTTGAGATACATCACGAGCATCAGAACTTCTGTTATCTATAGGGGAACCTGTAAGCAGGAAGTCATCGTTAGCATCACCATGGTAACTTGTGGACACAACATGTCGGTCAAATATCTAAATCATTCATCTTCCACTTGCTCTTTTGATTTTAACATTTCAAGTTAACATAATTATTTGTCTACAAACAACTTTCACAACTTTCGGGGTGATCTTTAAACATTAACATTAACAGTACACACAAACATCCAGTACATGTACACACAAACATCCAGTACATGTACACACAAACACCCAGTACATGTATACACAAACACCCAGTACATGTACACACAAACATCCAGTACATGTACACACAAACACCCAGTACATGTACACACAAACACCCAGTACATGTATACACAAACACCCAGTACATGTACACACAAACACCCAGTACATGTACACATTAACATCCAGTACATGTACACACAAACACCCAGTACACGTACACACAAAACATCCAGTACACGTACACACAGACACCCAGTACATGTACACACAGACACCCAGTACACGTACACACAAACACCCAGTACACGTACACACAAACATCCCAGTACACGTACACACAGACACCCAGTACATGTACACAAAAACACCCAGTACATGTACACACAAACACCCAGTACATGTACACACAAACACCCAGTACATGTACACAAAAACACCCAGTACATGTACACACAAACATCCCAGTACATGTACACACAAACACCCAGTACATGTACACACAAACACGTACACACAAACACCCAGTACACGTACACACAAACACCCAGTACATGTACACACACAAACAGTCCAGTACATGTACACACAAACACCCAGTACATGTACACACAAACACCCACTAACGTCCAGTACACGTACACACAAACACCCAGTACACGTACACACAAACACCCACTTCCAGTATATGTACACACAAGCCTATCATTAGCTTTCTTCCATTAAACTATTTAAACTATAAGATTTACTTATACTACATTAATGCTATCATTTTTTAGATCGAAGAAAACTTCCCAGCACATTTGCTTTATGTACTGTAGATTTGTGAGAACAGAAGTTGTGAAAAAAAGAATGGAAAAAAAAACCTACTAATAATAATGAAATTATCTTTAATCTTTAATTTCCTATACATAATTTTTATGTTTGAGAAAATAAAATACTAAAACGTAATCATCATCACAATGTCATTAATAGACAACTATAATAGTATACACAATAGTGCTACTTTTGATTAATTTGATTGTTGAAAGGGCATGAATAAATGAGCTTCCAGATTTATGTTTAAATTGTTTAATTACTTCCCTTGGAAAGCAACAACTTTTCAAAGTTAATCAGACAGCCATCAAACACAAACAACAAAAGAAAACCCCGCACCCCATGCACATGCACAATAATCTCTGTAGGTGTCAATCAAACCTCCCCCAATACAACACCCTATCAAATTTATGAGCAATCGTTTTAAATTAAACTGTTCGTCCTCAAATAGGCTGGTCTAGACTACGATAATCCTGTGGTGTTTGTAAGTTTTATATCATTCAACATAATTTTTTTTAAAGATGCTGAATCAATTAATGGTGCTCATTAATGACATCATTATCACATTATTTATGAACCTAATTATGTCGTATGTCTATAAAGTACTATAAACCAATAAATATCGAAAGTGTCTGTTTAGTTATTAGATTTTGGTACTTTAAAATTCGAATGTCTTGTCTTGTCTTATCTATACAGATGCTTCTTCTATACAGAAGATTACTGCGTCCACAGACAATGCCGGTCTGTTGGCAACTGACGCAGCGTTCACAGGCCACGGCTTTGAGTGTTCCACCCTATTCCCAGTCACCTTTATTGCCTTTGTTTCTCTAATTAATGTTAGGTACCCATTAGGAGCTGGGTGGACTCAGGGACAGCCTTGGTCACGGGAACAAATCCCTGCCTTCATAGAGATTCGAACCCGTGACCTTCGGTGCGCATGCCACTCGACCACCGTGCATGCTAACATAATTCGTTTTAAGAAAATTTATTAGAAAATACTCTTTAAGGATTAAAATCAAAATAAAACACAACAAGAAATAAGTGAAAACATGCACTGCAACAATGGAAATAAATACGAGAGGAACATAAGAATTAGTCCAATTGTTTTGTTTGTCAGTAGAATTTTCACGTAGTAACTCAGTTGAACAAAAAGTGATCAATTAATCTGAAAATTAGTGTTATTTATTTGGTATGTTAACAAAAAATTTAAACATTATAAGTTAAACAGTGTTGCTAGTGTTATTGGCGTTAAAAGAAGTATTGAGTTATTATTAGAGGAGAATGACCCAGTTAGATTAACTGTGACGTCATTGATCAAATGGGCAACTGTCGGAAGTGACGTACCAATATCAGGTTTCTTTTTTCCTGAAAATCCGAAAAAATGGATGATTTATTTGAGCATAATAAAAAGAAATATTTCAATTTTTTCTTTGAGCGATTTCAAATATTACAAAACATGAATAATACATAAATATATAATAAAATAAATTAATGATAAAAAGTACAATATTCAAATTCAAATATAATTTGAGATGAGAAAAGCGTGTACATTCCTTGAAGCATTGGGTGTCGACACACAACACAACCCCGAGCTGGTGTGCTAACATTGAGTGAAATGTGTACAAAAACTATTTCAAATGTCAACGAATGGATGGGCGGGAAAAGTGTGAGATCAAGCCGATGTTTTCAAATCTGATCAAAGCAAACATCTAGTTGTGTACTTCTAAATGGCAACATGCTCTCTGCGTCACTACATAGGCCAGGCTTATTGCTAGAAACACGGTTCACGGCCTGTGTGGTAATACTTATCTCTAGAGCTTCTCCGAGATCCCGGCGTTGGGCTCTGTCTGGAAGACTCAGAATCTGTGTCTAAATGAGACGGGGTGGTTAGTGGTGGTAGCACCGGACAGTGGAGACACAGGGCAGTGGAGACACAGGGCAGTGGAGACACAGGGCAGTGGAGACACACGGCAGTGGAGACACAGGGCAATGGAGACACAGGACAGTGGAGACACATGGCAGTTGAGACACAGGGCAGTGGAGACACAGGGCAGTGGAGACACTGGGCAATGGAAACACAGGGCAGTGGAGACACAGGGCAGTGGAGACACATGACAGTGGAGATACAGGACAGTGGAGATACAGGACAGTGGAGATACAGGACAGTGGAGACACAGGACATTGGAGACACAGGACAGTGGAGACACAGGACAGTGGAGACACAGGGCAGTGGAGACAATGGGCAGTGGAGACAATGGGCAGTGGAGATACAGGACAGTGGAGACACAGGACAGTGGAGACACAGGGCAGTGGAGACACTGGGCAGTGGAGACACAGGGCAGTGGAGACACAGGACATTGGAGACACAGGGCAATGGAGACACAGGACAGTGGAGATACAGGACAGTGGAGATACAGGACAGTGGAGATACAGGACAGTGGAGATACAGGACAGTGGAGATACAGGACACTGGAGACACAGGGCAGTGGAGACACTGGGCAGTGGAGACACAGGGCAGTGGAGACACATGACAGTGGAGATACAGGACAGTGGAGATACAGGACGGTGGAGACACAGGACGGTGGAGACACTGGGCGGTGGAGACACAGGACGGTGGAGACACAGGACGGTGGAGACACAGGACAGTGGAGACACAGGACAGTGGAGACACAGGACAGTGGAGACACTGGGCAGTGGAGACACTGGGCAGTGACGGTGCCAATGTTGGTGTTATTGATAGCAGTGTGTTGAGATATGGTGAGACAGTGACAATGACAGTGACAGTGTCAAAGATGGTGTTAATGATAGCAGTGTGTTGAGGATATGGTGAAACAATGACAGTGACAGTGTCAAAGATGGTGTTAATGATAGCAGTGTGTTGAGGATATGGTGAAACAATGACAGTGACAGTGTCAAAGATGGTGTTAATGATAGCAGTGTGTTGAGGATATGGTGAAACAGTGACAATGTCAGTAGCGACAATAGCGAAATAAGTTGTTAGATATATGCTGAGCGCTTTTCTGCAACCAGTAAACCTGAGATTGACGTAAACCTGAGATTGACGTAAACCTGAGATTGACGTAAACCTGAGATTGACGTAAACCTGAGATTGACGTAAACCTGAGATTGACGTAAACCTGAGATTGACGTAAACCTGAGAGTGACGTAAAACTGAGAGTGACGTAAACCTGAGAGTGACGTAAACCTGAGATTGACGTAAACCTGAGAGTGACGTAAACCTGAGATTGGCGTAAAACTGAGATTGACGTAAACCTGAGATTGACGTAAACCTGAGATTGACGTAAACCTGAGATCGACGTAAACCTGAGATTGATATTGAACTCGCTTGGAGCGACAATAAAAGAATCTCTTGTCTTGCTATGGATCACGTAGTTGTGCGATAAGTTATATAGCTACAACTATAAGAGTGTTGCGATACATCAAAATATTGTTTTAAAATAGGTGACAGTGATGTCTTCAAATTGTTCTCTGATGCCTTCCAACACCTTAAGGAAAATGACTTCAATCCTCCCCACAGGACCACAGCATGACACATGTTCCGACCATCACAACGGCACATATGACAATCACAACTGGACGTATGACCATCACAACAGCACGTATGACCATCACAACTGGACGTATGACCATCACAACTGGACGTATGACCATCACAACTGGACGTATGACCATCACAACTGGACGTATGACCATCACAACTGGACATATTACCAATACAACTGGACTATAAACTGTTAGAAGACATAAAAGAAACTCACTAGAGTGTAGCAGCCATGAGATAGATTACATCTAAGAGTTAGTACAACGCCCCTCCCTCCCTCCCCACTCATGGTATCAGTCAATATTAGCCGCAACATGAGCAATCACGGGCTACCAATAAAATATATTTGCTCGGCCAATAAGCCTAATGGCTCGGGCCGCAATGACGTCACGCGGGCAGTGATGACGGGCTCTTTGATGTGCGACTATCACTCCTATTTATCGACATTCTGGGGCCCCACATCAACGTATTCACGAGTACACGTTCCCTATTTGCCGAGTATCAGCCGAGAGCTCCCGGCCAAGGCAGTTCCAGATTTCTCCCAGCACAATCATCTTGATAACTTTATCTATCACGTATCACCAAGGCCGACATTACAGTGAGGTCAAGGACAGAAGAGAGTTCATTACAAACCATCCTTTAAAGTTTAATTAACGGGACTCAATGCAAGGGTTCTCAACCCGCGCATCACCCAATCCCCAAGTCAACGTCTCGGTAAAGCACATATCCTTAGTCTAGGTGGGTACTCGATGTTGAGTCTAATTTTAAAGGTTAATGGGGTTTTGCGCGATAATGAAGTGTCTGCTGGTTTGTCGCATGGTGCATAATTATACTGAACGCGTTCTTATTTTATGACTCGGTGTTGGGAGCGGTGACATTTTGAATATTGGATAGTAAACCGTTGCACCATAGACGTTGAAGGAAGTAGCTAGTTAGTTATAGATTACTCTGGTCTCACTAGTGATTGATGGTATTGAGTTTGTGGCTTGTGGTACTGTCTGGAGTCGTCTTTCAAATACGTCACCAAGGAATTCTGTACATGTTTTTGATAGTGGGTCGGCGGCTTCACTTTGTATGTATACAGATCTATCATTTGTGTTCAATAGGAAACTTTTCCAGGTGGAAATACAGACCACAGCTGTTTACAAACACTGCGTCACGGCAAACAAACGTCCAAACAGAGAGATCTTCAAGCAGACGGCAAGTCATGTGGCCGTGATTGTTGTCATATGTGGATTGTGGTGATTTGTGGATGAGTGGTTCAGTCTAGTACAGGGGTCGGCCAGACCTGTAGTAACTGTGCCATTTAAAAAAGAAAAAAAAACAACACAATTGTTGAGAGCCGCATTGAAGCACCATGGTTCACGACCACACTCGCAATGAAACAATCATTTTTGTGAGGTACATCCCAGACTTGAACTCAGCAAGCTTGCTTTCATCTTATGTCGCTTTTTAATAATTGAGATCAAACTCCTTGCTGCATCTTATGTTTAGCCTTTATCAGTGGACTAGCTAGGGTCATCTGCGCCCGGGGACATGATACAAAATTTGCGCCCCTTCTCGGAACTACAGATTCTGGGAACTCACTGAGCCCCCAAGAAATTTTTTAAAATGTTACGGTTTATTTGGTTCATTTTCGAAGCATCTGGTATTTTAATGAAGTAAAATACAGACTAATAATTCTCTACACGATTATTTGAAGAAAAAAATTTAGACTTTACTAATTATACGACATGACTCATAGAGACATAGTCTACAACAAATTGATCCTCCTTGATTTGACTTTTGCAAACTCGTCAATCACGTTGTCAAAATTAATATTCTCATGTGTTTCTCTTTCGACGCTTAGGAGTGAAAGATTACCAAGACATTGTCCCATTGAAGCATGTAAATAAGACAAAATAACTTCAGTTGGCTTAAGGACCACTCACAGCTTGAAATTGAAACAGAAATTGTTAGAAGTATTTGCAGTGGAATGCACAGATTTGGAAATACGTCTTCTCCGTATGAAACAATAAAACCAAGAAGCTCCAAAGGAGTTTCCGGTAGAACTTCAATCCGGGAACTGAACAGCATTTTGCAGTCTCTGATTTATGTGCACAATTCGTGCCCATTGACGTCAGTGTCGTAGAAATGTCCACAATCTAAGACAATTTTGAGGAAATGTATCGACATTTGTCTCAGTGAGAAGAGTTTTGACGTTTATTACAAATCCAAATTTGGTGTTTAGGTTTCTTAGACGTAAAAACCGTATTGATATCTCCTGTTGGAGTCGATCAATTACGCTGTTTATAACACGCGCAATTTCTTTTTCTGCTGAAAGTCCCTGCATCTCTTGCTAATTCTCCAGCTATCCTCCGATGTCGTCTAATCCTTCTGTCAACCTCGATTCTCCAAGTTGTGGATCTTGTTTTTCCATTGTCTATCGCAACTATGCTAAAATTATCACGAATGTTGACAAGTTCTTGCACCAGCGATTCAAGATCAGATGCTGCTTCCTTGAAATTCATAGTTTGATCCTGCAACCGTTTCTGGACACGATCAATTTTCCAAAGTATGATGTTCCAGAAATGTATCAAAACTAGGAAGTTTAAGTTTAATATACCTGCCAGTAAAGTTTCTGCATCACTTCTGTTGTCATAGTTGCATCTTCTGATAATTTTTCCAACAGCCCTACTAGTTCATAAAGTCCTTCATAAATAGCTTTAACAGCTTCTGATCGTGCACTCCAGCATGTTTTAGACTCCCTCTTCACTGTGATTGGCACCAATAATTATTTTTAATTCTTCCCAATGAATTGTTGAACGAGAGAAAAACAAATATATACTTTCGACTGTTCAAAAAAAAACGTGATAACAACTGGATCCTGTTTAGCTAGGGCTGCCAGATATGTGGACACCAAACGGAGGGCATAATAAAACAATAAGGAGGACGACAAAGGAGGACATTTTGAATATTTCATTTGAGTCGTCCCGGATTAAACTTAAAGTCAGTACAATTTTATTGTAATAAATGCCACTATTCATGCAAGAGTCATAAAAATACTGTTCAATTTTGTCTTGTACACATGATTTAAGATTGCTCTATTGGTCAAACAATTGCACATCATCAACAATAACCTTCTCTTTCAAATACAATATACACGCCAAAAGGTCATTAATTTTACATTCTTTGATATTATCTAAGTACATCCCAATTAAAGCATTGAAATTCATCAAAGGTTTTCATCCTCTTATCTAAGTAACTAATGCATGCTTCATACACCAACTTAACATCTGTCAAATTGTTCTTCTTGACCACTTTCCTTAAGTCTTCTCAACATCTCCTTGACTTTCAGTGAAATAAATGTCTCCTCCAATCTATTTTTCAAAACTTACAAGGTTGTGTGAAGACGGCTCATAACCTCCAATACAGCTGTTTCTTCCATTTCATTTTCAATGGCTTCGATATTTTTAAATCTAGAACTAGACTTTTTCGTCCTTGTCTAGATTTTTTCGTCCATGTCTAGATTTTTTCGTCCTTGTCTAGATTTCTAATTTTTAAAAATAGCCATAATCTATTTTTATTTAAAGTAAACATACGATGTAATAGATGTAAAAATGATACACAAAAATTATAATGTAAAATGTAAGAAAAGCCCAACATTTTAAACGATTTTAGCTTTGCCTGCCGGACGGAGAACAGTTGAGTTAAAAAGGCACGTCCTCCTTCTGCCGGACGTCTGGCAACCCTATGTTTAGCTGAGTTTAAGCTGTTGTTGTAACCATTTGCAAACAATGCTCTGTGATTTCTGGCACATATTCGCTGTTGAAGGCCGGATATATGCCCAGTCATTACAGCAGCATTGTTATGTTATTGTGACCGACAGTCGGCTAGAGGTATGCTATTATTGTTATCATATTCCAGTTTCTCTACGATAACTCTTTCAAGGCTTGCTGCGTCTTTGGAATGTATCTGAACAAAACCTAAAAATGATTCTTTAATGGTTACTTTTTTAGTTTGAAAATCCACATGGCGCCCCTTAATGCTCAATGGTGGTGCCAAAATCATGCTTGCCAACTGGTTTGTAATGAAGATATTTGTGGAGCTCCAAAATTAAAATCTTGCAAAAGTATTTGAAATACATTAGTTTACATCAAAATAAATTTAAATAATTAATGTTAATACTCATTTTTGCGCCCCAAAACGTGGCGCCCGGGACATATGTCCCCCCGGCACCCCCTAGCTACGCCACTGGCCTTTATTCCCTTCTTTAAAAATAGTTTTATGATTCAATGGTTCTCAACTGATTCTGTTCTAGCCCTGCACCCATCCACCACCCTGAAGATGACTCTTTCATGGTACTCAATACATCGGTTTAATGAACACATCAGCACGAAACGTGACTTATATATACCTCCATCACCTGTCAAGTATATTAGATCGCGTTATAGTGGACAGTGGAACGTTCACTGATGCTATGTTCACTAGGAGGGTAATTATACATATCAAATATATCGTTATAATCTTGATCAAATAAGCGACCAAGAGATTCGCTGCGAAACGAACGAACAAGAACAAATATTTTTTCTAGGACCAAAAAAAAAGAAACCGCAAGGGGAGGCAAAGAAACAAAATAAAGATCGAGAAAGAAAATAAATATTGGCCAGTGGTTTCCCTTGCCAATGTCAACAAGGAATTCGTACAAGTTGCCAATGTACAGGGGCACAACTCATGATCTAACACTAACAGTATAGTCAAGAGGAGATACAGCAGTTGTGTTAACTATGGTAGTAAATCGCGTAAATGTGTTTGAAGTCATTTTAGAGTGAAACATCTGCTTACATCATAACATTAAGTCATTTGGAAATAGTTGCTATTCATGTTAACCAAAACAGTAAAAAAAATGATTGAATGAATAAAACAACACATTTTAATGTCACCAAATATGAATGACACATAGTAGATTAGCTAATATGGGTCTGAGTTAATAGGCATCAAGGTCAGTAATCTGTAATTGCTACTATAGCACATGTGCTACCTGCAGAGTTGTATCATTATCGGCGTCAAAAAACGTGATCATCTGTTGTGTTCTAGCAACTCTAATAATAAACATTGAATTATTCACAAACTACCATTTTAGCAACTGACAGTTAATACAGATAGGACATTTAATACAGATAGGACAGTTAATACAAATAGGACAGTTAATACAGATAGGACAGTTAATAGGACAGTTACTACAGATAGGACATTTAATACAGATAGGACAGTTAATACATATTGGACAGTTAATACAGATAGGACAGTTAATACATATTGGACAGTTAATACAGATAGTACAGTTAATACAGATAGTACAGTTAATACAGATAGGACAGTTAATACAGATAGGACAGTTAATACAGATAGGACAGTTAATACAGATAGGACAGTTAATACAGATAGGACAGTTAATACAGATAGGACAGTTAATACAGATAGGACAGTTAATACAGATAGGACAGTTAATACAATTAGGACAGTTAATGCAGATAGTACAGTTAATACAGATAGTACAGTTAATACAGATAGTACAGTTAATACAGATAGTACAGTTAATACAGATAGTACAGTTAATACAGATAGTACAGTTAATACAGATAGGACAGTTAATACAGATAGGACAGTTAATACAAATAGGACAGTTAATACAGATAGGACAGTTAATACAGATAGTACAGTTAATACAGATAGGACAGTTAATACAGATAGGACAGTTAATACAATTAGGACAGTTAATACAGATAGTACAGTTAATACAGATAGGACAGTTAATACAGATAGGACAGTTAATACAGATGTTTCATTTAGAAAGTAAGGGAAAATGTGAGGGAGGGGGGATGAAGAGAGAGAATGTAACGTTGAGTGGAGGTAAGATGGCGTTTCCGGTTAAAAGTATGAATTGTAAATGAAGTAACTTTGATGTGTCGGGTAAAAAATGGTTTCCGGTTTAAATTCAGAATTGTGAATGAAGTAACTTTGATGTGTCAGGTAAAGAATGGTTTCCAAGATTATTGTTGCCATCTGGTTCTCATGACTTAAATATATTGACGCCTTTAATTCTTTTCATCATTTTCAACAATGAACTTGAGAATTTCAGGAATACAGGAACATACGAGAATTAAAAGCGTGAGAAGGTCTGAGAGTGAAACTGAGACATCAGAGCAATATTTAAAATATAAACTTATCAATGAATATCTAGGGGTACAACCATAAATAAAACATACTGTTGTACACATTCATAGACACGTATCTCTTTGTGTACGTTCTTAAACCAACATATCATGTGTTACAAATTCTTAGACCAACATATTCTGGTGTACGTTCATAGACCAACATATCCTGGTGTACATTCATAGACCAACATACCCTGGTGTACATTCATAGACCAACATACCCTGGTGTACATTCATAGACCAACATACCTTGGTGTACATTCATAGACCAACATATCCTGGTGTACATTTATAGACCATCATATCGTTGTGTACATTCATAGACCAACATACCCTGGTGTACATTCATAGACAATCATATCGTTGTGTACAATCATAGACCAACATACCCTGGTGTACATTCATAGACCAACATATCCTGGTGTACATTCATAGACCAACATATTCTATTATACATATTCTTAGACCATCATATCCTGGTGTACATTCATAGACCAACATATCCTGGTGTACATTAATAGACCAACACACCCTGGTGTACATTCATAGACCAATGTATCCTGTGTACATTAATAGACCAAGATATCCTGGTGTACATTAATAGACCAACATATTTTATTATACATATTCTTAGACCATCATATCCTGGTGTACATTCATAGACCAACATATCCTGGTGTACGTTAATAGACCAACATATCCTGGTGTACATTCAAAGACCAACATATCCTGGTGTACATTCATAGACCAACATATCCTGGTGTACATTCATAGACCATCATATCGTTGTGTACATTCATAGACCATCATATCCTGGTGTACATTCATAGACCAACATATTCTGGTGTACATTCATAGACCAACATACCCTGGTGTACATTCATAGACCAACATATCATGGTGTTGATTCATAGACGAACATATCCTGGGGTACATTCATAGACCATCATATCGTTGTGTACATTCATAGACCATCATATCCTGGTGTACATTAATAGACCAACATATCCTGGTGTACGTTCATTAACCAACTTATCCTGGTGTTCATTCATAGACCAAAATATACTGGTGTAAATTCATAGACCAACATATCTTGGTGAACATTCATAGACCAAAATATCCTGGTGTACATTCATAAACCAACTTATCCTGGTGTACATTCATAGACAAACATATCCTGGTGAACATTCATAGACCAACATATCCTGGTGTACATTCATAGACCATCATATCGTTGTGCACATTCATAGACAAACTGTCCAAGCCATGCACCAAAGAACATATAGCAGAGAATGAGATCAACTCACAACACCATACTGCTGCCAAAAACGGAGACCAAAAATCTGGCTATGCACGCGAAGAAAAGCTGCGGCTCCAATGACAATATGATCCTGAAATAGCTCCATTAACACTGTTAGAACAGACCCCGCCTTTCATCTCCTTACTTCCAGATATTGACCACGCCCACTTCAGTTAAACTGAACATCCCATTTGTAAGTTTTAATGATACATTTCTTCTTTGATAAATAATGGGCACAGAAATGGGGCCGCCCATAAAGTACGTCACGCTATTTTTGACCATTTTTGACCCCCCACGCCCCCTGTCACAAACTGTCACAAATCTCGGGACCCCCCCCCCTAAAGTACGTCACACTTTCCAAATTTTTTTAATTAACACCTAATTAAAATATTTAATTTAATACTTAAAATACACTTCACTATTAAATTGTATTAAAATATAAAATTTCCACTTAAAAGTAGGGATGTACCGGATTCAAAATTTTGAAATCCGACTGGAGCTGAAGTGGGCCGGATTAATGAAGTGAAATCCGGCTGGAGCTGGAATCAGATTTGTTAAAATGGCCGGATTCCGGATTTTTCCGGGGCCATTATTATTATGAATATATATATAAATTAGGGATCTACCGGCCAGCCGGATTTATGAAGTGAAATCCTGCCGGAGCCGAAGCCGGAGCCGGATTTTTAAAATTACATAATAAAAAGGAAACAAAACAATTTGACTAAAAAAAAGACTAGATTGACAAATTATGTGACCAACTCTTGTGCTATATTTAATCTGTTTATTATGGTCCTATGAATTATATTTCATTCAAAAATATTCCCTGGACATCATCTGTGTTCATCCATAGTTACGACTGACATCAATCTTTCACAATCATCGTTTCCTGGAAGGATAATTGCAGACAGATCAACTCGTCCTCATCTAACCACTCTACAGTCTCTGTCTGTGCATTTTCTCCTCTGGCAATAACTGCCATGGGTTCTCTTTGACTTCTAGAAGTGATTCTCAAAGGACGGATGCGTTTTATCTGAGTTGATTCTTGAACAGTTTGGGTGGGCACATTCTCCTGAGCCCGAGCTCTGTGTTGTCCTGTATGTTTCTTCAACATTGTTTGTGAGGCAAAATATGAGTGACATACTTTGCAAAGTCGATCAAATAAGCTGGTAATCATATGGTTGTACTTTGAAAGCTCCTGTTGATCTTGGCATAATTTCATCAAATTTGAGAGTTTGTGCTACAAACAAGGAAGGAAATTTATGAGAATCTGCATCTGCTCTTTCTTAAGCTTTGAGTCCATCATTTATTTGGTTGTTTGGGATTGTAGGAGGGAAGAATCTTTAAGGTAAAACGTTAAAATATGAGCTTCGTGCTTTGTCGCAACATTTCATGTCCTGATATTTAATAACAATTTGAGTGAAATATTGGCTGGTGCGAAGATGATTGTCAAACCATTCCTGATCCTTCGATATCAGTCCTGCTGTATCCAATTCAGATTTATGAACAACACATTCAGTAGATACGCATTTCAATGCTATTTTGACATAAAACTAATTCTAATGTTTCACAAAATTTTTGAAAATTATTTTTAAAGCTATTTAAATTCTACATAAAAAATATAAATAAATTAGAAAAAAAATACTAAAAATAATAAATGTGTGACATCACACATGGCCTGACCCCCCCTCCCCCCTGTCACAAAGTGTCACACTTTCTTAGACCCCCTCGGAGCGTGACGTACTTTATGGACGGCCCCTATGTTAAATACGGAATAGTTTAACATGTAATATTGAAGACATTTAATGAGCATGTAATGAAGATATATTACATGTAAGATGGAAAACATTTAGCGAGCATGTATTGAATGTATTTTAAAAGTAAGCAATATGTTGTTATTTTAACGAAAACGACAAGTGTGTATTTTAAAATGAAATCAATTGGTATATTCAAACACATAATCATATTGTATATGTTCAAATGAATTGTCAAAGTGGTCACCACTATTAGAGTTGGTGCATCTATACCAACTCAAACAAACAAACAAATCAATTGTTACAGATCACACATGGGAGAGATTCAGAATTTCAGTGTAGACACCGCATACAAAACTGAATCAATAACAACATAGACATAGACATAGACATAGACATAGACACTCGGGGTGTATGGGGTTGCTTTTATTGTGAGATACTTGGAATATACATGACACATTATACGTGGGGAATGTCTTGTTCAAACTTAATGGAGGCACAACAACAATGAACTATGTACAACAACAACAATGAACTATGTACAACAACAACAATGAACTATGTACAACAACAACAATGAACTATGAACAACAACAACAATGAACTATAAACAACAACAACAATGAACTATAAACAACAACAACAATGAACTATAAACAACAACAACAATGAACTATGTACAACAACAACAATGAACTATGAACAACAACAACAATGAACTATAAACAACAACAACAATGAACTATGTACAACAACAACAATCAACTATAAACAACAACAACAATGAACTATGTACAACAACAACAATGAACTATGAACAACAACAACAATGAACTATGAACAACAACAACAATGAACTATGTACAACAACAACAATGAACTATGAACAACAACAACAATGAACTATAAACAACAACAACAATGAACTATAAACAACAACAACAATGAACTATGTACAACAACAACAATGAACTATGTACAACAACAACAATGAACTATGTACAACAACAACAATGAACTATAAACAACAACAACAATGAACTATGTACAACAACAACAATGAACGTACCAACAACAAAAATATAATCAAAGAACTAAGTCTTAATCAAATGTACGATGAAAGTTATAGGAAATATCAGATGCATCTGACTGTTGGAGATGTTGTATTTGATAGATATGTTGTATTAACTTGTACCTGAGATGTTGTACTTCATAGATATGTTGTATTAACTTGTACCTGAGATGTTGTATTTGATAGATATGTTGTATTAACTTGTACCTGAGAAGTTGTATTTGATAGATATGTTGTATTAACTTGTACCTGAGAAGTTGTATTTGATAGATATGTTGTATTAACTTGTACCTTAGATGCTGTAATTGATAGATATGTTGTATTAACTTGTACCTGAGAAGTTGTATTTGATAGATATGTTGTATTAACTTGTACCTGAGATGCTGTAATTGATAGATATTTTGTATTAACTTGTACCTTAGATGCTGTACTTGATAGATATGTTGTATTAACTTGTACCTGAGAAGTTGTATTTGATAGATTTGTTGTATTAACTTGTACCTGAGATGTTGTATTTGAGATGTACGAGATTGTTCATTAGAGATATTAGACATCTTCTATCTAAGGACTAAGATACTGTATTTGAGATGTTGTATCTGATATGTTGTATTTGAGATGTTGTATCTGATATGTTGCATTCAGGAGCATAATTGCATATGCCAACATATATATGTGGCTAACATTTTAAACTCGACCTTATAGAATATGGGATATATGGGGTATGGCATTTACAAGGCCCATAAAGTATGGAATTATAAGATGCTGCCATGACCAAGCAAATATGGGGATGTATGGGCGCTAGCATTCAGTATTTGATATGGGGATGTATGGGCGCTAGCATTCAGTATTTGATATGGGGATGTATGGGCGCTAGCATTCAGTATTTGATATGGGGATGTATGGGCGCTAGCATTCAGTATTTGATATGGGGATGTATGGGCGCTAGCATTCAGTATTTGATATGGGGATGTATGGGCGCTAGCATTCAGTATTTGATATGGGGATGTATGGGCGCTAGCATTCAGTATTTGATATGGGGATGTATGGGCGCTAGCATTCAGTATTTGATATGGGGATGTATGGGCGCTAGCATTCAGTATTTGATATGGGGATGTATGGGCGCTAGCATTCAGTATTTGATATGGGGATGTATGGGCGCTAGCATTCAGTATTTGATATGGGGATGTATGGGCGCTAGCATTCAGTATTTGATATGGGGATGTATGGGCGCTAGCATTCAGTATTTGTGTCACGTGTCTGAGATCAGAATGGTAATATGGTATTACGTCATACAATTCTACATCAGAGAGAGCGTTTCACCCTATGACCCAACGATTGCCGCTTATCTTAATTCAATGCAGATCACGTGAGAGGATGATGGCAATGTTACTAGAATCAGGTCCGTGGCCAGCCAGCCTCTTGATGGATTAGTGTTGCAAACAATGTTACTATCTACAGACTTGTGTAGCCAACAATGTTACTATCTATGGACTTGTGTAGCCAACAATGTTACTATCTATGGACTTGTGTAGCCAACAATGTTACTATCTACAGACTTGTGTAGCCAACAATGTTACTATATACAGACTTGTGTAGCCAACAATGTTACTATCTATTGTCTTGTGTGGCCAACAATGTTACTATCTATTGACTTGTGTAGCCAACAATGTTACTATCTACAGACTTGTGTAGCCAAGAATGTTACTATCTACAGACTTGTGTAGCCAACAATGTTACTATCTACAGACTTGTGTAGCCAACAATGTTAGTATCTACAGACTTGTGTAGCCAACAATGTTACTATCTACAGACTTGTGTAGCCAACAATGTTACTATCTATTGACTTGTGTAGCCAACAATGTTACTATCTACAGACTTGTGTAGCCAACAATGTTACTATCTACAGACTTGTGTAGCCAACAATGTTACTATCTACAGACTTGTGTAGCCAACAATGTTACTATCTACAGACTTGTGTAGCCAACAATGTTACTATCTACAGACTTGTGTAGCCAACAATGTTACTATCTACAGACTTGTGTAGCCAACAATGTTACTATCTATTGACTTGTGTAGCCAACAATGTTACTATCTACAGACTTGTGTAGCCAACAATGTTACTATCTACAGACTTGTGTAGCCAACAATGTTACTATCTACGGACTTGTGTAGCCAACAATGTTACTATCTACAGACTTGTGTAGCCAACAATGTTACTATCTACAGACTTGTGTAGCCAACAATGTTACTATCTATGGACTTGTGTAGCCAACAATGTTACTATCTACAGACTTGTGTAGCCAACAATGTTACTATCTACAGACTTGTGTAGCCAACAATGTTACTATCTACAGACTTGTGTAGCCAACAATGTTACTATCTATGGACTTGTGTAGCCAACAATGTTACTATCTACAGACTTGTGTAGCCAACAATGTTACTATCTACAGACTTGTGTAGCCAACAATGTTACTATCTACAGACTTGTGTAGCCAACAATGTTACTATCTACAGACTTGTGTAGCCAACAATGTTACTATCTACAGACTTGTGTAGCCAACAATGTTACTATCTACAGACTTGTGTAGCCAACAATGTTACTATCTACAGACTTGTGTAGCCAACAATGTTACTATCTACAGACTTGTGTAGCCAACAATGTTACTATCTACAGACTTGTGTAGCCAACAATGTTACTATCTACAGACTTGTGTAGCCAACAATGTTACTATCTACAGACTTGTGTAGCCAACAATGTTACTATCTACAGACTTGTGTAGCCAACAATGTTACTATCTACAGACTTGTGTAGCCAACAATGTTACTATCTACAGACCTGTGTAGCCAACAATGTTACTATCTACAGACTTGTGTAGCCAACAATGTTACTATCTATTGACTTGTGTAGCCAACAATGTTACTATCTACAGACTTGTGTAGCCAACAATGTTACTATCTACAGACTTGTGTAGCCAACAATGTTACTATATACAGACTTGTGTAGCCAACAATGTTACTATCTATTGTCTTGTGTGGCCAACAATGTTACTATCTATTGACTTGTGTAGCCAACAATGTTACTATCTACAGACTTGTGTAGCCAACAATGTTACTATCTACAGACTTGTGTAGCCAACAATGTTACTATATACAGACTTGTGTAGCCAACAATGTTACTATCTATTGTCTTGTGTGGCCAACAATGTTACTATCTATTGACTTGTGTAGCCAACAATGTTACTATCTACAGACTTGTGTAGCCAAGAATGTTACTATCTACAGACTTGTGTAGCCAACAATGTTACTATCTACAGACTTGTGTAGCCAACAATGTTAGTATCTACAGACTTGTGTAGCCAACAATGTTACTATCTACAGACTTGTGTAGCCAACAATGTTACTATCTATTGACTTGTGTAGCCAACAATGTTACTATCTACAGACTTGTGTAGCCAACAATGTTACTATCTACAGACTTGTGTAGCCAACAATGTTACTATCTACAGACTTGTGTAGCCAACAATGTTACTATCTACAGACTTGTGTAGCCAACAATGTTACTATCTACAGACTTGTGTAGCCAACAATGTTACTATCTACAGACTTGTGTAGCCAACAATGTTACTATCTATTGACTTGTGTAGCCAACAATGTTACTATCTACAGACTTGTGTAGCCAACAATGTTACTATCTACAGACTTGTGTAGCCAACAATGTTACTATCTACGGACTTGTGTAGCCAACAATGTTACTATCTACAGACTTGTGTAGCCAACAATGTTACTATCTACAGACTTGTGTAGCCAACAATGTTACTATCTATGGACTTGTGTAGCCAACAATGTTACTATCTACAGACTTGTGTAGCCAACAATGTTACTATCTACAGACTTGTGTAGCCAACAATGTTACTATCTACAGACTTGTGTAGCCAACAATGTTACTATCTATGGACTTGTGTAGCCAACAATGTTACTATCTACAGACTTGTGTAGCCAACAATGTTACTATCTACAGACTTGTGTAGCCAACAATGTTACTATCTACAGACTTGTGTAGCCAACAATGTTACTATCTACAGACTTGTGTAGCCAACAATGTTACTATCTACAGACTTGTGTAGCCAACAATGTTACTATCTACAGACTTGTGTAGCCAACAATGTTACTATCTACAGACTTGTGTAGCCAACAATGTTACTATCTACAGACTTGTGTAGCCAACAATGTTACTATCTACAGACTTGTGTAGCCAACAATGTTACTATCTACAGACTTGTGTAGCCAACAATGTTACTATCTACAGACTTGTGTAGCCAACAATGTTACTATCTACAGACTTGTGTAGCCAACAATGTTACTATCTACAGACTTGTGTAGCCAACAATGTTACTATCTACAGACCTGTGTAGCCAACAATGTTACTATCTACAGACTTGTGTAGCCAACAATGTTACTATCTATTGACTTGTGTAGCCAACAATGTTACTATCTACAGACTTGTGTAGCCAACAATGTTACTATCTACAGACTTGTGTAGCCAACAATGTTACTATCTACAGACTTGTGTAGCCAACAATGTTACTATCTACAGACTTGTGTAGCCAACAATGTTACTATCTACAGACTTGTGTAGCCAACAATGTTACTATCTACAGACTTGTGTAGCCAACAATGTTACTATCTACAGACTTGTGTAGCCAACAATGTTACTATCTACAGACTTGTGTAGCCAACAATGTTACTATCTACAGACCTGTGTAGCCAACAATGTTACTATCTACAGACTTGTGTAGCCAACAATGTTACTATCTATTGACTTGTGTAGCCAACAATGTTACTATCTACAGACTTGTGTAGCCAACAATGTTACTATCTACAGACTTGTGTAGCCAACAATGTTACTATCTACAGACTTGTGTAGCCAACAATGTTACTATCTACAGACTTGTGTAGCCAACAATGTTACTATCTACAGACTTGTGTAGCCAACAATGTTACTATCTACAGACTTGTGTAGCCAACAATGTTACTATCTACAGACTTGTGTAGCCAACAATGTTACTATCTACAGACTTGTGTAGCCAACAATGTTACTATCTACAGACTTGTGTAGCCAACAATGTTACTATCTACAGACTTGTGTAGCCAACAATGTTACTATCTACAGACTTGTGTAGCCAACAATGTTACTATCTACAGACCTGTGTAGCCAACAATGTTACTATCTACAGACTTGTGTAGCCAACAATGTTACTATCTATTGACTTGTGTAGCCAACAATGTTACTATCTACAGACTTGTGTAGCCAACAATGTTACTATCTACAGACTTGTATCTTATCTTATCTTATCTATACAGACGCTCCTTCTATGCAGAAGATAGTTGCGTCCACAGACCATGACAGATGATCTGTTGGCAAGTGATGCAGCATTCACAGGCCACGGCTTTGTGGGTTCCACGCATTACCCAGCCGCCTAACTACATGTAGTGTTAGGTACCCATTCAGAGCGGGGTGACTCAGGGACGCCCTAGGCCCCGGAAACAAAACCCTTGCCTTCACACGGATTCGAATCCGTGACCATCGGTACGACAGTCCAGTGCGCTGCCTCTCGACCACCACGTCCCCAACTTGTGTAGCCAACAATGTTACTATCTACAGACTTGTGTAGCCAACAATGTTACTATCTACAGACTTGTGTAGCCAACAATGTTACTATCTATTGACTTGTGTAGCCAACAATGTTACTATCTACAGACTTGTGTAGCCAACAATGTTGGCTTTGTATTGACTTGATACTACATACTATAAATATCCACTGATAGACAATTGATCCAGTTGGATTGGATTATTTAAGAATAGTGTTAGAGTTTATTTTATTCTAAAACCAGCGTGGAAGCTACTCTATCACACGTTGGTTGTGTGTTGGTTAACGTGGTCGCTGTTGTTCTGTTTAATGATGTGTGTTGGTTAAGGTGGTCGCTGTTGTTCTGTTTAATGATGTGTGTTGGTTAAGGTGGTCGCTGTTGTTCTGTTTAATGATGTGTGTTGGTTAAGGTGGTCGCTGTTGTTCTGTTTAATGATGTGTGTATGTTAAGGTGGTCGCTGTTGTTCTGTTTAATGATGTGTGTTGGTTAAGGTGGTCGCTGTTATTCTGTTTGATGATGTGTGTTGGTTAAGGTGGTCGCTGTTGTTCTGTTTAATGATGTGTGTTGGTTAAGGTGGTCGCTGTTGTTCTGTTTAATGATGTGTGTTGGTTAAGGTGGTCGCTGTTATTCTGTTTAATGATGTGTGTTGGTTAAGGTGGTCGCTGTTGTTCTGTTTAATGATGTTGTTGAATTGGTTGAAATTGTTCAGCTGTCATCAGTGGTTTTGTTTCGCGGTGGTCGAGTGGCAGCGCGCTCGACTGGCGTACCGATGGTCACGGGTTCGAATCCATGTCAAGGCAAGTTTTTGTTCCCGGGGCCTAGGGCGTCCCTGAGTCACCCAGATCCGAATGGGTACCTAACACTACATGTAGTTAGGCGGCTGGGTAATGCGTGGACCCACAAAGCCGTGCCTGTGAACGCTGCATCACTTGCCAACAGATCATCTGTCATGGTCTGTGTACGCAATTATCTTCTGCATAGAAGGAGCGTCTGTATTGATAAGATAAGATAAGATATATATAGACCAGACTTCTTTATGGCTTGTTTCATGAAAAGAATAGCCCTACAGTACAGCGAACATGAATATTTCTGTAATCATTCTATGATCAACTATTTTTACCTGACGCTGAGGAAATGAGACAAAATATCGCGTGTCACAATTAACAGCTGGGCCTATGAAAAATTTAAATCTTTGGCAGTTTTGTGGCTAGCGGTACGGAGGAGGATAGAGAAAGGTTGCGATTGAATACGTCACATCACGTGACATTGATTAACTTCCGCCAACATCGCATGTGCTAAAATGACGACATTCACCAAAAAAAAAGGAGTAAAATTTGAGAAAACATATTTTGAATGTACATTGAGATCTGGTTCAGCTAGAGAAATAGTGGTGACGTAATATGTAGACAGAGAAACTAGCACAAGTGTAGAACTTTTGGTCTAATGTAGAACGTTTGTTATAATCTATAACTTTTGGTCTAATGCAGTGGTTCCCAAACTTTTTGACCCACGGACCCCTTTTATAGTCAAAACCTGCCCACGGACCCCCAAGTGAAAAACATAAATCATAATACAAAAATACAAATAAAAGAATTTTAATAAACAAATATTTATTGAAATTATTACTTTTGTTTAAATTAAATTTAAAACAATTAATGACTTGGTAAAACGTGATGAGATTTTATGAATGTATTTATTTCCATCTCAATGTTTGTGAGTAGCAACCACAAATGCCCACGAGCACTAATTTCGAGCCGGTTTATAAGGTTTTTTTAAATTATTTTTTTATGATGAGGGTCATAACGGCAATGAATCTTTGTTTTAGCAAATAGGAAGACGGGAAAGCTGTCAACAACTGCTGTAAAATTACCAAAAATGCATGATATAAAATTGCGATCTGTTTTTGTAACCATAATTTGTGGTATCCTTGTTCAAACATTGGTTTAAGTTTCTCATTTGTGGATATTTCAATAAGCTGCTCCTGTAATAGTATGGTGTCATCTGTGTTTGGGATCTGAGTTGGAAATATCCAAGTGAATAGTGTCTTCCAATCTATGGTTCAGATCTGCATAAAAAGCCATTAAGTGTTGAAAGTAAGCCAACAAATCTCCATCTCTGCTTTGCAATTTCTAAAGATTTGGAAACGGACAACATTCTCCACTTCCCATTTACGCTCTTAGTTTTTTATTAATTTAAATTGGTTAGCTAGTAGTTTCAAATTAATTTCGTTAAATTTTGCAAATTAATCAGTCATAAAAGATGTGTCATTTCTTGAGATAATTATGTAACAAATAATTGTCTTTGCTTTCCAGGAATTCCAACACTGAATCAAAGAGATCATAAAAGTCGATGTAAACATGAATGTTTTTTAGTTAACCAACGTACTTCTGTGTTAATTAGAAAACGAATAAAATCCTCATCATTTTGCAAACAAATTTTAGCAAATAATCTCACAAGGAGGCATTCCTTTTGATTTTATTAACTGCTCTAATGAAATACTCTAGTCTAGTGATCCATGCAAACGTTCACTAAGATTTTTTTGCGACAAATGACAACAATGAATAACACAATGTATTGAAAATATATTCAGTATAGCTTTTATTAAGTATGCTAGAGCTTTGGTATCTTCCAACCATTGCCGGAGCACGGTGAGTAGCAACAGAAATGAGATTATTCAAAGGTATAACTTTTACATCGAAAAGTCTTTTTAGTTCAGCAAATAATGTTTCACCTTTTGTATCTGTTTCCAAACATTTAGCAAATAACAACTCTTGGTAAAGTTTTTCTTCTTTTAAAAATTTTATGTAAGCATAAAGTAAAACTTCGTTTTCTGGTAAAGTAAACTCCTAAAGCTGAAAAAGAATTTTCAACGCATTGAGGCATTTCGTCAGTCCTTCTTTTTATTTTTTTTATTAATACTCAGTTTTATAATGTTGAAAGCTGGGTTGTGGAACACTGTGCATATAACCTAAATTACAGCGGCTAAAATAAGTTCATCACCAATAGTGTACAGCTTTTGGGACTATGCAATCAGGAGCGGCCTTTGGGGCAATCGCCCCAGGCCGTGCGCTAGGGGGGCCCCGCGTTTCAGACTTGAGAATATTTCGTCATTAATTAGCGTATGTAAATTATAAAGTGATTCGCTGATGTGATGGACCAAGATATATGAGAATGTCATCCTGCATGTCGAAGCACACTGCATGTAGTGATGTACACAATGCACTTAGAAACATGCATTTGAAATATTACCTTGTACAATAAATTGCATTTTAACGTAAGTCGATACGGTATTTTTCGAAAAGAAACCATTGTTCATAAACGTGAACATAAATATATTTTAGTAACAAAAGAGCCGGCAGATATTGCACTACTGAGTTTGTGCAAGAATTGATCTAATCAAGATATTATGACCTTTTGGGCATATTGGTAGTTCGCGATCGTTACCAGTACTCTGGCCCCGCGGGGTCATTGTTGCACCAGGCCTCGCGCGTACCTAACGTCGCCTCTGTATGCAATCAATATAGAAATGTATTAATGTTATAAGAAGCTTGCACGCCATCTTCATCTCGCTTAGATGTTGCCCAAATAAGTTTTTGCAATCTCACCCATATTATCTCCGTGATGGTATCTTCAATTTATGTTTTTTCTTTGAAAGTTTGAAGAAACGTTAAATCCTTTATCTTTTTTTTTGTCACTAAGGATTTTTATTTAATGTTCCTTAAGCTTGGAAGGTTTCATTGAATCATATGACATAGTTTTATTACAAGATTACACAAACGTTCATCATTATATTGTATGCATATTTTATTCAGCTCAATCATTCTCTTATATTTTCAAACAAACCGCTGTTGATAATTATTAAGGCCTTTTTAATGTAATACTGCAGTAAATACCTTTTGAAAAATAATAATTTGATGTAAAATTATAAATACAACTTCTCAACTCATCTAAAAATACCTAGACTTGCAACCTCGTTGATTCACGTTAAAAATGGTATTTCAGACCTACTTATAGGACTTTCGAATTTCTTACGCATCATACCTTTCAATAAACCAAATATTTTGATTGGCTATACCTATGGAACTTATCATAGTTCTACTTCCGTTTCTAGGTTAAACAACATTGTGTTCCATGACTATAACACCTAAGATCGTTATTTGATCAGTAGAAAAGGCATTCACATAATATTTTATTTAATGTTTTTATTTTAAATTCCATAAAAATAAAAATGGAACACAATTTTATTATTTTATATTTGGCCTTGCGCGGACCCCCTGACGTTGTTCAGGGACCCCCAAATCAATTTTAATTCTCCACGGACCCCCTGAATGGTTCCAGGGACCCCTGGGGGTCCGTAGGGACCACTTTGGGAACCACTGGTCTAATGCATAAATTTTGGTCTAATGTATAACTTTTGGTCTCATGTAAAATTTTTGGTTTAATGATTTCTTCAGTTGACAACGCAAAATAATCCATACGTACTCGTAAATAATAATGAAAATAATAGGAATAATGCAGTCTATCCACATGCCCATTAGAAGTGCAAATAGCAAATAACATTGTGAAAAATGTTCAGATTTCAGTAAAGTTTAGAGTCTTAAGTCTAGGTGTAAGTTTAGAGTCTTAAGTCTAGGTGTAAGTTTAGAGTCTTAAGTCTAGGTGTAAGTTTAGAGTCTTAACTTTAGGTGTAAGTTTAGAGTCTTAAGTCTAGGTGTAAGTTTAGAGTCTTAAGTCTAGGTGTACGATTAGAGTCTTAAGTCTAGGTGTAAGTTTAGAGTCTTAAGTCTAGGTATAAGTTTAGAGTCTTAAGTCTAGGTGTAAGATTAGAGTCTAAAGTCTAGGTGTAAGTTTAGAGTCTTAAGTCTAGGTGTAAGTTTAGAGTCTTAAGTCTAGGTGTAAGATTAGAGTCTTAAGTCTAGGTGTAAGTTTAGAGTCTTAAGTCTAGGTGTAAGTTTAGAGTCTTAAGTTTAGGTGTAAGATTAGAGTCGTAAGTCTAGGTGTAAGTTTAGAGTCTTAAGTCTAGGTGTAAGAAGAAAGATCCCAAATGAAACATGAAGGTGAATGGACTTGATGGAAAAGTTGAAAAACATAAATAATACTAGGTTGTGCTGCGGCGCCCACTTTTATTTAGGGCGCCGTTTAGGGCGCCTACGGCGCCCACTTTTTTCAAAGCCCAAATAACTTGTTCTTGTATGATAGATACGTAATATTAAACTTCCTTAAATGTACACAAAGTATTTTATAATAGGGGTTGTAGGGCGCCCACTTTATTTTGGTCAAAAGTCCAAGTAACTTATCCGTGTGTGATAAATACGAAATATTCCTGAAATGTACACAAAGTATTTATATAATTTTTTTTTACAGTTCTAATCACCACATGATTTTTTAAACTAATTTTAGAAAGCAGCGCACCAAATTACTGAACCAAAAAAATAACTCTTTGAGTCAGTCAGCACTGTTTACAACACAAATGCTGACGTCAAAGGTTCGTGCATTGTTTGGTTAATGTTAATCTGAAAAGCAAAATGATTATGATTTTAAGTCTATATTTTCAATTTTTAAAGAGAGATGTCCCTTAGCGTTAGGCCACAGTCATACATAATTGAGGGTAAATATCAACATGCATAATTTGCAATGTATGTCACGTCTGTCTGTCCGTGACGCTACTAATTTTAGAAAGCATCGCATCAAATTACTGCAACAAAAATAACTCTTTTCGAACGATCCACATAAAATTGCGCAATATGAAAATAAATGAATAAAATAAAAATTAATAAAATAAATAAAAGTTCTGTATTACATTACTTTTTATTCTGATGTGTATTTTTTCAAAATAAATAGATTTCAGCTGAAATGTATTTATTTTGAAAACTTCCGTCATTTTTGACGGGTAATACACTAGTTTATATATAATTCGCCAGAAACTAGAGCAAGCAAGAAGATGCAGTCGAAATGTATGTGGTAGTGTGCACAGCCGCTCCGCGCCTCACTATGCTCACCGCATTGAGACGCGCCATATAGAAGGAAAGGAAGTAATGCTTCAAAACAACTACCATAATGCACACTGCAGGAAGTTTGTGCCCGTTCTTTTTCCATTTTCTTTGCACTGTCCATGAGCCATTCTGCGGTGTAGGCTATGCTACGCCGCGGGTCGGATCTAGTATCTATCTATCTATATAATTCTCTTCGTGGTCGGACCCTGCGAGACAAGCTGCAAGTATGTTCAACAGATACTAATTTTAGAAAGCAGCGTACCAAATTACTCCACCAATGCATCAAAAGGTGTGCAAATTAAATATGCGCTGTAAAAAAAAATTTATATGACGTCATTGTTTTCGCTGATATTTTAATTTTGTAAAAAGGGAACAATGTAAAAAGTTATAAAATACTTTGTGTACATTTCAGAAAATTTAATATTTCGTATTGATCAAACAAGGACAAGTTAGTTGGGATTTTGAAAAAGGTGGGCGCCGTAGGCGCCCTAAAAAAGTGCATTTTTTCAAAATAAATAGATTTCAGCTGAACACTTCCGTCATTTTTTACGGGTGATACGCCGCGGGTCTCTCCAGAGTTCCTTCTTTTCATTCACTCACAGTCGTTTGCCCAAACCCACCCCATTTTGACAACCGTGTCTTTCAGGAAGTCTTCACCCGTCACTAAATCATTAGCGGCGTATGCTACGCCGCGGGTCAGCTAGTATATGATAATAGCCCAAGTCACTGGAAGGAAGGAAGGATCCGTAGCGCTATGACGTCATTTTTTGAGCTTATATTTTTAAGTATATAGACAAGGCGCGCATCAGGAGGTGTGCATAATTTTAAAAGATTCTAAAAAAATATTATATGACGTCATAGTTTTATCTTATATTTTAATTTTGTAAAAGAGAGCGATGTAAAAAGAGGATTTGAGGATTTATAATTATAAACTACTTTGTGTACATTTCAGGAAGTTTAATATTTCGTATTTATCAAACAAGGATAATAGGCGCCCTAAAACCCCTAATTAGTTTATATTTAATTTATGTTTGTTAATTGCACGGTTTGTTTAAAACGCCTGCCTGTAATTTACTGCCAAGCCGAAACTCATATTGTTTCCCTGCATTGTTGTGCACTTTGTTGCTCTGCTATAAGACCTATTCATCAGTAACAAGGTGCACATTATGGAAAGTCAATAAACATACAACAAAGATACAAGTTTTAAATTGACGTTAATTACACTGACCGCATCAGCTTTGGTATAAATGCAAGCCAATACATACTGGCTACTGCATCATTATCAGCCACTATTACATATTGACCACTGCATCATCATTATCCACTATTACATATTGACCACTGCATCACTACTAGCCACACGATTGTATCTGACGGCAAGTGCGGATAGGACAAATAAAGGAGCAGATAATGCAGACGTCTGTCTGACAATGACTGGCTATTAGAGTTCTTGTTCCTACCGATGAGATAATCCACCCCGCTGTTACAGGGGTTCCCATTTATTGTAAATTAGTTCATGTATGTTACTTCCATCTGTGGAAGTTGGTCGGTGGATCAGTTTAATTTGGTCGGTGGATCAGATAAATTTGGTCGGTGGATCAGTTTAATTTGGTCGGTGCATCAGATAAATTTGGTCGGTGGATCAGATAAATTTGGTCGGTGGATCAGATAATTTGGTCGGTGGTTCAGATAAATTTGGTCGGTGGATCAGATAAATTTGGTTGGTGGATCAGTTTAATTTGGTCGGTGCATCAGATAAATTTGGTCGGTGGATCAGTTTAATTTGGTCGGTGCATCAGATAAATTTGGTCGGTGGATCAGATAAATTTGGTCGATGGATCAGATAAATTTGGTCAGTGGATCAGATAAATTTGGTCGGTGGATCAGATAAATTTGGTCGGTGGATCAGATAAATTTGTTTGGTTAACTGATCAATTTGTTTAAGTTTTTAAAATCCTTTATATTAACTTGTGGCGTGTGGTTGCTTCTTATCTTATCTTATCTGTTTACAGACGCTCCTTCTATACAGAAGATTATTGCGTCCTACGCTTATCTATGGTTTGTGTTTAGTCCTGCATTTTTATTAGAGATTTAAATGTTGATAAAGTGTTGGTTTTCCTGGATTCTCCAGGCAACCCATTCCACGTCCGAATTCCGGACGGGAAGAAGGAAAACTTGTATGTGTTTGTTCTTGCATACGGAATAAGAAAGGTGTTTTTATCCTTATGTCTATCTGAGGGTTGTATTAAGTTATCTTTGTGTTGTATTTCTAAATTAGAATTAATTGCTTTATGTATGATTACTACTTTGCTCTTGGTTCTTCTATCCTCTAGTGTTTCAAGGTTTAATGATTTAACTAATGGTGTTATTCTTGTCAGTTTCGATTGATTAATTGTTTGACGAAAAAACTTTGGATCGATTTTTAACTTCCTCGTAGTCTAGCGAGCTGAAATTTTGCAGGCAGACTCGTGCCGACGATAAAAATGATATATCAAAATTTCAGATCGATCGAATGTTCTGTAATTAAATTAATGAATTTTTAGATTATCTTTATTTATCGCCATGTAGCGTGTTAATTTTTGTGCTATTGTCGCGGTGCGTATTATATGAACAACTTTTCCTGTCGCGCAATAAGGTATTGACAATACATTTTTTAAAATATATTCCCGATCTGTAAATTTTTTATGCCAATCTGTCGCAAGGTGCATATTACGTTAAACATGTTTTTATAAACCTTTTCCGGTGATCAAATCGAGCTGAAATGTAGCAGGCAGACTATAGTAATTTTGTTACTATAAATCCTTTACATATGATATAAATCCTTTATGTATGAGACAACACACATTTTGGATTTTTGGATAGTCTTGCGATGCGTATTATAATGTACATACCTTTAGTTATGTCTCCTAAATAAAGGATTTATAGTCAAAAACTTGTGTTTTTTTACAGGTTTTGTTTTATTAATGGATTAAATTGATTAATGGATGCATAGGCGTAACAAAAACTTGGCAGCGGGGCAGTTGCCGAGGTCAAATCCTTTAATAATCAATGTATTCTGTATAATTTAGTATTTTCCTTATTTATCACCGCGCGAAATATGAATTAGCCAAGATTGCTGAAAACCCAGTTACGCTTCTGAATGGACGTGTATCTAGTAATAAGAAAAAACCCGTAAAAAACCAAGTTTTTGACTATAAATCCTTTATGTACGAGAAGTAACTAAAAGAATGTTCATTATAATACGCAGCGCCAGACCATCCAGAAATACAAAATTGCAGTTGTGTCGTAAAACATGTTTAATATAATGCGTACCGATCAGGAATATGTTTATAAAAAGAGCTGTCAATAAAATACGCACCTTATTGCGCGACAGAAAGGTTGTTCAATATAATACGCACCGCGACGCTCTATCTCAAAAAATAGCATGATACATAGGAATAAATAAAATAATCTAAAAAATCAATAATTTAATTACGGTATCTGAAATTTTGATACATTGTTTTTATCATCGGTACGAAACTGCCTGCAAAATTTCAGCTCGCTATCTTGCGAGCAAGTGGGTTAAAAATCGATCAAAAGTTTTGGCGACAAGCAAGCAAGCAAGGTCGGTCGGTCGGCCGCAGACACCACGAGTTAATATAAAGGATTTAAAAATCAAGTTTCTCATTGTAGGATAGTGATGTCAAGAGAACATTTTAAACAGAAATAACTTGTCAAGTACCAGGTGATGTCAACTAAACATGGCCAACCTAATCAGTACCAGGTGATGTCAACTAAACATGGCCAACCTAATCAGTACCAGGTGATGTCAACTAAACATGGCCAACCTAATCAGTACCAGGTGATGTCAACTAAACATGGCCAACCTAATCAGTACCAGGTGATGTCAACTAAACATGGCCAACCTAATCAGTACCAGGTGATGTCAACTAAACATGGCCAACCTAATCAGTACCAGGTGATGTCAACTAAACATGGCCAACCTAATCAGTACCAGGTGATGTCAACTAAACATGGCCAACCTAATCAGTACCAGGTGATGTCAACTATACATGGCCAACCTAATCAGTACCAGGTGATGTCAACTATACATGGCCAACCTAATCAGTACCAGGTGATGTCAACTATACATGGCCAACCTAATCAGTACCAGGTGATGTCAACTATACATGGCCAACCTAATCAGTACCAGGTGATGTCAACTATACATGGCCAACCTAATCAGTACCAGGTGATGTCAACTATACATGGCCAACCTAATCAGTACCAGGTGATGTCAACTATACATGGCCAACCTAATCAGTACCAGGTGATGTCAACTATACATGGCCAACCTAATCAGTACCAGGTGATGTCAACTATACATGGCCAACCTAATCAGTACCAGGTGATGTCAACTAAACATGGCCAACCTAATCAGTACCAGGTGATGTCAACTAAACATGGCCAACCTAATCAGTACCAGGTGATGTCAACTATACATGGCCAACCTAATCAGTACCAGGTGATGTCAACTATACATGGCCAACCTAATCAGTACCAGGTGATGTCAACTAAACATGGCCAACCTAATCAGTACCAGGTGATGTCAACTATACATGGCCAACCTAATCAGTACCAGGTGATGTCAACTAAACATGGCCAACCTAATCAGTACCAGGTGATGTCAACTAAACATGGCCAACCTAATCAGTAACAGGTGATGTCAACTATACATGGCCAACCTAATTAGTACCAGGTGATGTCAACTAAACATGGCCAACCTAATCAGTACCAGGTGATGTCAACTAAACATGGCCAACCTAATCAGTAACAGGTGATGTCAACTAAACATGGCCAACCTAATCAGTACCAGGTGATGTCAACTAAACATGGCCAACCTAATCAGTACCAGGTGATGTCAACTAAACATGGCCAACCTAATCAGTACCAGGTGATGTCAACTAAACATGGCCAACCTAATCAGTAACAGGTGATGTCAACTAAACATGGCCAACCTAATCAGTACCAGGTGATGTCAACTAAACATGGCCAACCTAATCAGTAACAGGTGATGTCAACTAAACATGGCCAACCTAATCAGTAACAGGTGATGTCAACTAAACATGGCCAACCTAATAAGTGCCAGGTGATGTCAACTAAGCATGGCCAATGACGTCATGTCAAGCCAGTCAGCCGTGGCGCTCAACAAAACAAATGACCATCATCAAGCAATGAGATGAGATTTAATTCAAATCATGAACATGAAGTTGCCCTACGTCTCAAAGTTCCCAATAACCAAAGTACGTGTCTTTGTTTTACTTTAAAAAGTGAATTCAATCCCATCAGAAAGAGGTATCAAAATTATTGAGTGTAGCAGACTAGTGGTGTTGGACTACATTGGTCGACATAATAGATATTACCAGAGATATCTGAAGCAATCTAAGATAATGTCATCTCAGATGAAGGCGAACATTCCATTAAAAATAATATGAGATCATCTGAGATAAAGGCGAACCTTCCTTTAACATAAGATAAGTCCATCTGAGTTCGTGTGGGGGATCGTATGAGTGTGTTGTATGAGTGTGTTGTATGAGTGTGTTGTATGAGTGTGTTGTATGAGTGTGTTGTATGAGTGTGTTGTATGAGTGTGTTGTATGAGTGTGTTGTATGAGTGTGTTGTATGAGTGTGTTGTATGAGTGTGTTGTATGAGTGTGTTGTATGAGTGTGTTGTATGAGTGTGTTGTATGAGTGTGTTGTATGAGTGTGTTGTATGAGTGTGTTGTATGAGTGTGTTGTATGAGTGTGTTGTATGAGTGTGTTGTATGAGTGTGTTGTATGAGTGTGTTGTATGAGTGTGTTGTATGAGTGTGTTGTATGAGTGTGTTGTATGAGTGTGTTGTATGAGTGTGTTGTATGAGTGTGTTGTATGAGTGTGTTGTATGAGTGTGTTGTATGAGTGTGTTGTATGAGTGTGTTGTATGAGTGTGTTGTATGAGTGTGTTGTATGAGTGTGTTGTATGAGTGTGTTGTATGAGTGTGTTGTATGAGTGTGTTGTATGAGTGTGTTGTATGAGTGTGTTGTATGAGTGTGTTGTATGAGTGTGTTGTATGAGTGTGTTGTATGAGTGTGTTGTATGAGTGTGTTGTATGAGTATGTTGTATGAGTGTGTTGTATGAGTGTGTTGTATGAGTGTGTTGTATGAGTGTGTTGTATGAGTGTGTTGTATGAGTGTGTTGTATGAGTGTGTTGTATGAGTGTTGTATGAGTGTGTTGTATGAGTGTGTTGTATGAGTGTGTTGTATGAGTGTGTTGTATGAGTGTGTTGTATGAGTGTGTTGTATGAGTGTGTTGTATGAGTGTGTTGTATGAGTGTGTTGTATGAGTGTGTTGTATGAGTGTGTTGTATGAGTGTGTTGTATGAGTGTGTTGTATGAGTGTGTTGTATGAGTGTGTTGTATGAGTGTGTTGTATGAGTGTGTTGTATGAGTGTGTTGTATGAGTGTGTTGTATGAGTGTGTTGTATGAGACTGCTCGTTTGTAATAACAAACATGTAAAGTTGCCTGCCCTTCAAGTGTGCACCTGGGATTATTCCTTTAAAAAGTTTATTAACACAAGGAGACAAAACCCAAAATGACACACACACACACATCAAGAGAAAACAAGATGGAGAACATGAAACACATATAAAACTAGATCAAATCAGATCAAATAACCATGAAACTCACAAAAAAAACAAGAAGACATAACAGATCATGTCATACACAAAGACACGAGAAAACAAGACATAACAGATCATGACATAAACAAAGACATGAGAAAACAAGACAGGGTAGATCACACAAAGACATGAGAAAATAAGACATGTTAAACCATGATAAAGAAGGACGTGATAGATATAAAAAACAAGACATAACAGATCATGTCATACACAAAGACACGAGAAAACAAGACATAACAGATCATGTCATACACAAAGACATGAGAAAATAAGACATGTTAAACCATGATAAAGGAAGGACGTGATAGATATAAAAAACAAGACCGAACAGACACATAAAAGAAGACGGACACACTGACCTAAGCGTTTCTTTACTAAGACAGGCTCCAGGAGTATAAGAGAGAACTGTTCCTTCTTCTCATATTCTTCGTCATCAATGATGCGGATCTTGATGAACTGTCTGCAAGAAACAGGAAGTGACGTCATGGTTAAAACATATGAAGACTATGTTTATTCTTAACATTGAGTATTCACTTATTTTACGACAGAAAAGTATTAACACATTCACATAAAGTCATTCTGAGAAAATCTTTCAATTAAAACTTTTTTTGGACTATTTTTTAATGTTTCTGAAATGTAGTTGTGTTATTTATTGACATGATCCAGACAGCGGTAATATTCAAGTCCAAACTTAGGCTAATACAGAAGTTGGTCATTTGAAGACCTTCATGTCCTTACCTAAAACTAGGGCTGTTAACGATTAATTTAAATTTAATCTTTAACTTTTAAAAAATTAAAAATTAATTAATAGTTTACTTCGATTAAAGCCAAACATTTAAATTTATGATGTCATAAGTAACGTGCTTGTTGAAAATCTAAGTAACACTGGAATCTCTCCTTTATATGTCATCTTTTAACCAACTACGCAAAAAGACAAGTGTGTTGACATTATTTGGTTAAAGTGATTAGCGGGTCTAATTGACAATATAACCAGCCGAGCTGAACAATCATTCACATGGAACTGAGGTAATGTAGCACAAAACGGTATTGGCAAGGAATGACATTATTACTATATCGATGTTCATTAAGTTTCCACCATTGTAGAGGGTTAATGGATTCAGGAACTGTCGTCTCCATTTTGTAACGCAGTAATTCATCAGAAGAGCTATCGTCATTTTCTGTCCCTGAGTTAGACTCCATTACTGCCATTAGCTTAATTCGCTTTTCATTTGGTTTGATAAGTAGGCGAAGTGTTAGAGCCATGGTAGGCAAACTTTATCAACGTTTTGAACATTCCCGTCAGTCAATAGTTTAAAACCAATATGTTCGGTGTAATCGTCAGGAAATTTATTATTTATCGGTCACTATTTTTTGTAATTTTTTTAAAATACTTTTTTTTACTTCCAATAATTTGTACGTGATGGGTCAATCAATCGTTAAAAATAATCTAATCGTTAAAATCTTAAACGATTAATCGAGAAATTAATCGTTAATTTCCGCAGCCCTACTTAAAATCCTTCTGTTGTGTGGCTGGAAGTGACGGCAACTCTCAGCCCTCCCCTTTTTTCCAGCTCCGCTTGAAAACATGGTTAGTTAGTATTCAAGCTATAGGAGTCCAACACCCTTTAAACCCAGGCCACACACCTGCACTCAGCCCACCCAGGCCACACCTCTGATCCAAGCCCAACAAAGCTACATCTCTCCTCCCAGCCTAAAAAGCCACACCTCTGCTCCCAGCCCTACAAAGCCACACCTCTGCTCCCAGCCCTACAAAGCCACACCTCTGCTACCCAGCCCTACAAAGCCACACCTCTGCTCCCAGTCCAACAAAGCCACACCTCTGCTCCCAGTCCAACAAAGCCACACCTCTGCTCCCAGCCCTACAAAGCCACACCTCTGCACCCCAGTCCAACAAAGCCACACCTCTGCTCCCAGCCCTACACAGCCACACCTCTGCTCCCTAGCCCTACAAAGCCACACCTCTCCTCCCAGCCCAACAAAGCCACATCTCTCCTCCCAGCCCAACACAGCCACATCTCTCCCCCCCCCCAGCCCAACAAAGCCACATCTCTTCTCCCAGCCCAACAAAGCCACATATCACCTTCCAGCCCAACAAAGCCACATCTCTCCTCCCAGCCTAACAAAGCCACATCTCTCCTCCCAGCCCAACAAAGCCACATCTCTCCTCCCAGCCCAACACAGCCACATCTCTCCCCCCAGCCCAACAAAGCCACATCTCTTCTCCCAGCCCAACAAAGCCACATCTCTCCTCCCAGCCCAACAAAGCCACATATCACCTTCCAGCCCAACAAAGCCACATCTCTCCTCCCAGCCCAACAAAGCCACATCTCTTCTCCCAGCCCAACAAAGCCACATCTCTCCTCCCAGCCCAACAAAGCCACATATCACCTTCCAGCCCAACAAAGCCACATCTCTCCTCCCAGCCTAACAAAGCCACATCTCTCCTCCCAGCCCAACAAAGCCACATGTCTCCTCCCAGCCCAACAAAGCAACATCTCTCCTCCCAGCCCAACAAAGCCACACCTCTGCTCCCAGCCCAACAAAGCCACACCTATGTTTTCCCTTATGACTTTGCCTGCCATCTCGGCGGCCATTTCCTTTAACAGAGAAACAAAACATAAACTGTTACTAGTAAACAAAAGAGTTTATCTGTCTTTTAAAACAGAGGTGTGATGGTCTGAGAGTTTTGTTCACTTGTACTAGTTGTACACACTTGACTCAGCCACTTGGTGAAGTTTCAACGTAATTTAATTCTTGAACTTTGAAACAAAAAACTTAACACGCAGATCAATTGACAAGAGAGGACGATAATTAGCAGCACAGGACAACACCGATGCATGAAACGAGTCGTTCTGATGATAATCCACAACACAAAACTTAGTGGTGTGATTTGGCACTTGAATAATTTTACGTCAAATTGCATCTGGAACAAAAGCCACGTAAAACGATTTATAACAGGAACGAAATGTAATTCTAGAAAGTTTCGGACTTACAAAAAGTACTACTACAATATCCGCCACAAAAGGGTGCAAAGAAAACTAAACTCTTGTAAAAATTCTGAAATGCTAATGCATTCATTTAACATATATACCATCTTGGTGTTGTGTGTGGGATTCTTATCTCTTCCAGACGCTCCTTCTATAATCTATACCGAGGATTATATGATTCATAAAAAAAAACAACGCATATCTGACTAGTTGTTACATGTTGGTCTAAGAAGCTATTGGACAGGAATAATCCTATGTATAAAATCTGACACTGCCATTAAACCTCGCCAGTACTGATATCAGATAACACACCATAAGGTGTACACACGTATGACGGTACAGATGACACACTATAAGGTGTGCACACGTATAACGGTACAGATAACACACTATAAGGTGTGCACACGTATGACGGTACAGATAAGACAGTATAAGGTATGCACATGTTTGATGGTACATATAACACACTATAAGGTGTGCACACGTTTGATGGTACAGATAAGACAGTATAAGGTGTGCACACGTTTGATGGTACAGATAAGACAGTATAAGGTGTGCACATGTTTGATGGTACAGATAAGACATTATAAGGTATGCACACGCTTGATGGTACATATAACACACTATAAGGTGTGCACACGTTTGATGGTACAGATAAGACAGTATAAGATGTGCACACGTTTGATGGTACAGATAAGACAGTATAAGGTGTGCACACGTTTGATGGTACAAATAAGACAGTATAAGGTGTGCACACGTTTGACTTAGAAGAATCGATATCCAGAGTTCACAGGATCGATACCACGGAAGCTGGGTTTCGTGCCTTTTTCAGTGGAATTGATGACGTCATCACCGAAGCCCCGCAGTGACTTTCAGACGCGGCTTTTTAGAAAACTTCCGGGACCTTTTACAAGATTTAAAATCTCAACAGTCGAACAAACTGTCTTAAGTGCTCACTGGTCGGCCTGGCGCAATAAGTGGATCCCGGAGAAGGTGCCATCACGAATGATACGTTTTTGTGTGGGACGGGTGGAATCTGAACTTTGACCTTTGAGGTAAAAGCACAAAGGAGGAAGAAGATTATTAAAATACAAATTCAATTGTCGATTATAGTGCGTTCAAGCTATAGTGAGGTACATAATGAAAGATTTAGAACACTTGCAAGAGTCGAGTTCAAATGAGTCAGCTGAACAAATGTAGAAAAAACGTATAAGAATGTGTAAATGACCATGAGGTCATTGCTAGGTTGTAGTACGATAGCATCAGGGCCGGTCTTGGGCCACTGCAACCCCCGCGTTTTCATAGGCCCCGCCTATCTTAATTTTCACTTATTATCCTTATCCCTACCCAAACTGGGCCCTGCGCAATCCGTTTAGCATACTTAGCCGCATAGGGCGCCGAAATAGCCAATACTTGCCCTGGATAGCATACGCTAAATGAGTGTTGTATTTAGATGACAGAATGGCAGGTGACAGACTAGGTCCTTGACAGAATGGCAGGTGACAGACTAGGTCCTTGACAGAATGGCAGGTGACAGACTTGGTCCTTGACAGAATGGCAGGTGACAGACTAGGTCCTTGACAGAATGGCAGGTGACAGACTAGGTCCTTGACAGAATGGCAGGTGACAGACTTGGTCCTTGACAGAATGGCAGGTGACAGACTAGGTCCTTGACAGAATGGCAGGTGACAGACTAGGTCCTTGACAGAATGGCAGGTGACAGACTAGGTCCTTGACAGAATGGCAGGTGACAGACTTGGTCCTTGACAGAATGGCAGGTGACAGACTTGGTCCTTGACAGAATGGCAGGTGACAGACTAGGTCCTTGACAGAATGGCAGGTGACAGACTAGGTCCTTCCTAACACAACATTAAAAATGTTGCTAAAATGGTTGGTGTATTGAATAGCTCATCAAGCTCTCAGAGAATGTTGCTATAAGGGTTGGTGTATTGAATAGCTCATCAAGCTCTCAGAGAATGTTGCTAAAAGGGTTGGTGTATTGAATAGCTCATCAAGCTCTCAGAGAATGTTGCTAAAAGGGTTGGTGTATTGAATAGCTCATCAAGCTCTCAGAGAATGTTGCTAAAAGGGTTGGTGTATTGAATAGCTCATCAAGCTCTCAGAGAATGTTGCTATAAGGGTTGGTGTATTGAATAGCTCATCAAGCTCTCAGAGAATGTTGCTAAAAGGGTTGGTGTATTGAATAGCTCATCAAGCTCTCAGAGAATGTTGCTAAAAGGGTTGGTGTATTGAATAACACCTCAAGCTCTCAGAGAATGTTGCTATAAGGGTTGGGGTATTGAATAGCTCATCAAGCTCTCAGAGAATGTTGCTATAAGGGTTGGGGTATTGAATAGCTCATCAAGCTCTCAGAGAATGTTGCTAAAAGGGTTGGTGTATTGAATAACACCTCAAGCTCTCAGAGAATGTTGCTATAAGGGTTGGTGTATTGAATAGCTCATCAAGCTCTCAGAGAATGTTGCTAAAAGGGTTGGTGTATTGAATAACACCTCAAGCTCTCAGAGAATGTTGCTAAAAGGGTTGGTGTATTGAATAACACCTCAAGCTCTCAGAGAATGTTGCTAAAAGGGTTGGTGTATTGAATAGCTCATCAAGCTCTCAGAGAATGTTGCTAAAAGGGTTGGTGTATTGAATAACACCTCAAGCTCTCAGAGAATGTTGCTATAAGGGTTGGTGTATTGAATAGCTCATCAAGCTCTCAGAGAATGTTGCTAAAAGGGTTGGTGTATTGAATAACACCTCAAGCTCTCAGAGAATGTTGCTATAAGGGTTGGGGTATTGAATAGCTCATCAAGCTCTCAGAGAATGTTGCTAAAAGGGTTGGTGTATTGAATAACACCTCAAGCTCTCAGAGAATGTTGCTATAAGGGTTGGGGTATTGAATAGCTCATCAAGCTCTCAGAGAATCCTGCAACAAATGCTCTCATTGACGACATGATTAACCTCGTATTGTCAGAGCGAGGCTTAAACCAAAGACAAATGTTTCAAGAAAGTATGGATCAGGAGTAGCAATATCATTGTCAAGAGTAGAAATATCATGGTCAGGAGTAGGAATATCATGGTCAGGAGTTGATATGGCATTGTCAGGAGTAGCAATAGCATTGACATTTAAACTAAGACAAATGATTAAAGAAATTGAATAAGTAATATTGTTATTAAAGTTAGAGTAAAGACGGCGTTGCTCTCTAAGCTAATTCCCTTGGGACGAGGATATCTACTTTCACGCGACTAGCTTAAGTCCTCAACACCCCATAGCGGGACCTGCTCAAAGTCACCTGGGTACTTGCACATTTTAATGTAGTACACCCTTCGTTAGGCTGGATATTGGGTTAGTATCGGTTTGTTGGGGCAACATCGAATGCCACATGTGATAAACAAGGCGAATACTTCAGTTAACCTGATTGTGAAGTTTAAATGGAATAGCAACTCTTGAATTCGTTACTTGTTGACATAACTTCAACAAATATTGTTTTCACGATTATTTTTACAAGTTAACCATCGTTATACAAGTTATTGTACTCCAAAATTACTGTTTTTTTAAAGGCCACTTCCCGTGAATCAACTGGATAAAATGGCCGTCATTTCCCCCTAGCAAGCCAATCAAATTAGGGAAACAAAGAACGATAACCCCGCACTCCATATAACGGATTTGGTGGATGTTTTTTCTTCATTTTTTATCATTGGTGGTGGGGGAGAGAGGGGAGGCTATTTCTGTGGATTCAGGTGAAGACTTTCAATAAATGAGGCAGTGGATTTGATCACCAGATGAAATGTTTCAATAAATGAGGCAGTGGATTTGATCACTAGATGAAATGTTTCAATAAATGAGGCAGTGGATTTGATCACCAGATGAAATGTTTCAATAAATGAGGCAGTGGATTTGATCACCAGATGAAATGTTTAAGGAAATTAGACTGCTGTCTGATCTGGTCACGGCTAAATTCCTTCCGATTGTGTTGACCTACATCTTTTAGTGGGTTTGTGTTGACATAATACTTTAGTGGGTTTGTGTTGACATAATACTTTAGTGGGTTTGTGTTGACATAATACTTTAGTGGGTTTGTGTTGACATAATAATTTAGTGGGTTTGTGTTGACATAATACTTTAGTGGGTTTGTGTTGACATAATACTTTAGTGGGTTTGTATTGACATAATACTTTAGTGGGTTTGTGTTGACATAATACTTTAGTGGGTTTGTGTTGACATAATACTTTAGTGGGTTTGTGTTGACATAATACTTTAGTGGGTTTGTGTTGACCTACATATTTAAGTGGGGTTTGTGTTGACCTACATCTTTTAGTGGGCGTGTGTTGACCTACATATTCTTTAGTGGGCGTGTGTTGACCTACATATACTTTAGTGGTCATGTGTTGACCTACATATTTTAGTGGGTTTCTTGTGACCTTTATCTTTAAATATCTTTATGTCATTGTTATGAGCTCAGAAATAGGATATTTCCTATCATTTACTCTTATACAAAAATTATCTTTAAGTCAGAAGTGAGGAAAATTGTCACTTTCAATATCGTAACAAACTATTAACAAAGTCTTGAATGTCTTTTCCAAATGTCATAGCCAACTAATCAAGACAAGTCAAAGACAGTGTTCGAAGGTTTTGTGACGTTTTCACTAGGTATTGAGGGCAAGGGGTGACACAGTGGTAACAGTTTGAGATCCATTGTGCTCAATCGATACCAATTTCCTTTAAAGCATCTCGTGTTTATCTCCCAACGAGGCCTCAACGTGGTCAAGTAATACGTCATAGACCCGATTAAGTGGGGGATTGTAGGACTTGGGTCACTGATTGTGGGATTTGGGCCAGTGATTGTCATACTTGGGTAAATGATTGTGAGATTTAGATAACTGATTGGGGGACTGGGGGACTTGATTGTAGAAGTAGGTGTACGTATTTTAGCACTTTTATCTGATTTTATAACTTGTATATACGGTAATTGTAAGAATTTATATGCGATTCGTGAATTTGATTGTGGGATTAATTCATGTTGGTATTTTTTACGTATGACTAACGATCTCAATGATATAGGTCTGAAGAACTATTGGTACCCGCGTCATTTCTTTACCACGCTCAACAAAAATAAACATCGGTCATTTAGACGCAACTTTGTATCTTCTTTAATCCACACATCAACATGTTGCCACTCTTCCACCCACACATCAACATGTTGCCACTCTTCCACCCAGACATCAAAAGGTTCCCACTCTTCCACCCACACATCAACATGTTGCCACTCTTCCACCCACACATCAACATGTTGCCACTCTTCCACCCACACATCAACATGTTGCCACTCTTCCACCCAGACATCAAAAGGTTCCCACTCTTCCACCCACACATCAACATGTTCCCACTATTCCACCCACACATCAACATATTGCCACTCTTCCACCCACACATCAACATGTTCCCACTCTTCCACCCACACATCAACATGTTGCCACTCTGCCACCCACACATCAACATGTTTCCACTCTTCCACCCACACATCAACATGTTCCCACTCTTCCACCCACACATCAACATGTTCCCACTCTGCCACCCACACATCAACATGTTCCCACTCTTCCACCCACACATCAACATGTTCCAGCTCTGCCAAACAATTAATAACTCTTACACGCACAGCGATTCTCACGTTGTCTCCTAACGACAATCAATAAGATATAATTTTTAAAAATTCTTTCCGTAATAATCTTCTCCTGGAAATGTTGTCTTTGAGTATGGCATGGCTTCTTTCCGTCAACGAAAGACAAAAGATTTATCTTTTAAGATTGCATCTCTTAATGTGGCTGATGAGGCATATCATCGAACGGCAGTCTCTTATGCACGTCACACACGAAAGTCGTGGGGAAGTGTTTCCTGACCTTCCTCTTCCCTCTTTCTCCAACTGTTGCCGCCCTGTTTTGCTCCTCGGCTCGTAGTGATCCTTCATTCACAATGACATCCAACATTCTCGTGCCATCAGAAAAGTTAGACTTATCTCCACCCCCCCCCCTGCACCCTCACTGAACAATCTCACCTCATTGATGAGAACCACCAAATCACGTCTCACTGGTGAGAATAACGATAACAGATCTCACTGGTGAGAATAACGATAACAGATCTCACTGGTGAGAATAACGATAACAGATCTCACTCGTGAGAATAACGATAACAGATCTCACTGGTGAGAATAACGATAACAGATCTCACTGGTGAGAATAACGATAACAGATCTCACTCGTGAGAATAACGATAACAGATCTCACTGGTGAGAATAACGATAACAGATCTCACTGGTGAGAATAACGATAACAGATCTCACTGGTGAGAATAACGATAACAGACCTCACTGGTGAGAATAACGATAACAGATCTCACTGGTGAGAATAACGATAACAGATCTCACTGGTGAGAATAACGATAACAGATCTCACTAGTGAGAACCACCCTACCTCGTCTAACTAGTGAGAACCACCCTACCTCGTCTAACTAGTGAGAACCACCCTACCTCGTCTAACTAGTGACGGGGAGATAGAACCCAAAGTGCCCCGGTGGGTCAGTTAATGACTCATGGGTCAAACAAATCACCAATGGCTGACACCGGTATCTGGCGGGTTGGCCGATAAGGAATCAAGGCTAAAAGGGGGCGACAAGTGGACAACACACACATCTCTGTGGTCAATGCCAGGGGAGAGAACCTAGACCCACATCCGGGCAGATTGCCCGTCGCACGGAGATCGATGTCCCGTTTGCAAAGCACCACAGTTGGTCTCACAGCACCAAAGTTGATGGTCTCACAGCACCACAGTTGGTCTCACAGCAACACAGTTGGTCTCACAGCACCACAGTTGGTCTCACAGCACCACAGTTGGTCTCACAGCACCACAGTTGGTCTCACAGCACCACAGTTGGTCTCACAGCACCACAGTTGGTCGCACAGCACCACAGTTGGTCTCACAGCACCACAGTTGGTCTCACAGCACCACAGTTGGTCTCACAGCACCACAGTTGGTCTCACAGCACCACAGTTGGTCTCACAGCACCACATTTGGTGTCTGGTGGTGTCCATTCATGTCTCGTGATGTCCATTCATGTCTCGTGGTGTCCATTCATGCCTAGTGGTGTCCATTCCTGTCTCGTGGTGCCCATTCATGCCTCGTGGTGTCCATTCATGCCTCGTGGTGTCCATTCATGCCTCGTGGTGTCCATTCATGTCTCGTGGTGTCCATGCATGCCTCGTGGTGTCCATGCATGCCTCGTGGTGTCAAATCATGCCTAGTGGTGTCCATTCATGCCTCGTGGTGTCCATTCATGCCTCGTGGTGTCCATTCATGCCTCGTGGTGTCCATTCATGTCTCGTGGTGTCCATTCATGTCTCGTGGTGTCCATTCATGTCTCGTGGTGTCCATTCATGTCTCGTGGTGTCCATTCATGTCTCGTGGTGTCCATTCATGTCTCGTGATGTCCATTCATGTCTAGTGGTGTCCATTCATGCCTCGTGGTGTCCATTCATGTCTCGTGGTGTCCATTCATGTCTCGTGGTGTCCATTCATGTCTCGTGGTGTCCATTCATGTCTCGTGGTGTCCATTCATGCCTCGTGGTGTCCATTCATGCCTCGTGGTGTCCATTCATGTCTAGTGGTGTCCATTCATGTCTCGTGGTGTCCATTCATGTCTCGTGGTGTCCATTCATGTCTCGTGGTGTCCATTCATGTCTCGTGGTGTCCATGCATGCCTCGTGGTGTCCATTCATGCCTCGTGGTGTCCATTCATGTCTAGTGGTGTCCATTCATGTCTCGTGGTGTCCATGCATGCCTCGTGGTGTCCATTCATGTCTCGTGGTGTCCATTCATGTCTCGTGGTGTCCATTCATGTCTCGTGGTGTCCATTCATGTCTCGTGGTGTCCATTCATGTCTAGTGGTGTCCATTCATGCCTAGTGGTGTCCATTCATTCCTAGTGGTGTCCATTCATGTCTCGTGGTGTCCATTCATGTCTAGTGGTGTCCATTCATGCCTAGTGGTGTCCATTCATGTCTCGTGGTGTCCATTCATGTCTCGTGGTGTCCATTCATGTCTCGTTGTGTCCATTTATGTCTAGTGGTGTCCATTTATGTCTAGTGGTGTCCATTCATGCCTAGTGGTGTCCATTCATGTCTCGTGGTGTCCATTCATGCCTAGTGGTGTCCATTCATTCCTAGTGGTGTCCATTCATGTCTAGTGGTGTCCATTCATGTCTCGTGGTGTCCATGCATGCCTCGTGGTGTCCATTCATGCCTCGTGGTGTCCATTCATGTCTAGTGGTGTCCATTCATGTCTCGTGGTGTCCATGCATGCCTCGTGGTGTCCATTCATGCCTCGTGGTGTCCATTCATGTCTCGTGGTGTCCATTCATGTCTCGTGGTGTCCATTCATGTCTAGTGGTGTCCATTCATGTCTCGTGGTGTCCATTCATGCCTAGTGGTGTCCATTCATGTCTCGTGGTGTCCATTCATGTCTCGTGGTGTCCATTCATGTCTAGTGGTGTCCATTCATGTCTCGTGGTGTCCATTCATGTCTAGTGGTGTCCATTCATGTCTCGTGGTGTCCATTCATGCCTAGTGGTGTCCATTCATGTCTCGTGGTGTCCATTCATGTCTCGTGGTGTCCATTCATGTCTCGTTATGTCCATTTATGTCTAGTGGTGTCCATTTATGTCTAGTGGTGTCCATTCATGCCTAGTGGTGTCCATTCATGTCTCGTGGTGTCCATTCATGCCTAGTGGTGTCCATTCTTGCCTAGTGGTGTCCATGCATGTCTCGTGGTGTCCATGGTGGGAGTGCTAGTAAAAGATATGGCCACAGTTATTGATAGATCGTCTGATCGTGTTGGCGGCTCCTGCCGAAGAGTTGAGACATTGCCACCCCCACTCATTTTATTCATGTGTTCCTTCCAATGTGATGATGAGGGGATGGGGGTGGGGGGTCCCCCCATACACATTTAGCAGTCAGCAGAAATGAAGAGCGTACAGCAATTTCAATTATACACGAAAAAGTGAGATTATTGCCCTTGTATTAAGCAGTAAATCACACATTGATATGTCGGAATCAGAAGATTTTTCCTGTGTATTAAATGTGTCATAAGAACAAAAAGGCGTTTAGTTAACTACAAATTTAAGGAAGAGGCCACTTTGTGTATATCCCATGATAAAGTAATATGCTGAAATAGAAACCGTATAAACCACAAATAGATGTAGTCTACCGGTAAACTGTGGAGTTTTCAAAGCGAGGAATGCCTATTTCCTGTGCGCCAACCACATTCTTTCTCTTCATTTTGAAATAGATACACAATTTGTTGATTTGTAATGATGTGCGGACGTAACACACACACAAATGGTACGTCCATAGCACACATGGTGGAGACGTCCATAGCACACATGGTGGAAACGTCCATAGCACACATGGTGGAGACGTCAATGGGCGGAAAACTCTAACCGTTTACAGATACCCGACTGAAGGATTTACAATATTTCTGAACTCTGGTGAAACTCTTGGTTTACACCACTTGTCCAATTCCTGCCCCTTATCTCGTCCTAATACGATTTTAAAATCTGGTCGGGACGCCACAGTTTTAAGTTTTACTTCCCCCTCAAATTAAAGTCTACACCACCCCCCACCCCCACCTACAGAGATACCCACTGACCTTTTCCACGACGGCAGTCAAGACGTGGCGTGACCGGCAAGGGCATTGGACAGGAAGTGCTACTGTCGACCCGCTGGGCACGCGCTTCCCAGTCGGCATGGTGACAAATGGACGCGGAAGTGTTGGGGTCTTCCCACAAGCCCTAGTCCTCTGAGGTGGAGAGAAACTTATGAGACGAGGCCGGCATGAGGGTAACAAAAACCAATCTCTTATGATGTCTGCATACAATTATTTTTGAATTGAGCAAGGCGGCCTGCAATGACATGTTTCTCCATCAATGGTCAGATCTTTCATTGGTTGAGATCTTTGCATCTCAGTTTAGGGGGCGAAGGGGGGGGGGCGTGATCTCTGATTTTGAACGATGTTGACCCTACACCTCGACTCTAGACGTACATTAACTTGGGAAAACAAACCTACGTGTTCATGACGTAATAACTGAGAACTGGACCGGGATAATGGTCTTTACATGTTATAAAAATAAGATAAGATGAAATACATACAGCAGGAATCAAGGCAATCACGTGTTGGGAGTGGGAACATCAAATACACATCAAATATAAAATATACGTCTAGTCTTAAGACACGGTGACCTGTATAGGCCTTCATGACATAAAGTGATCAGTTTTATGGCCTAGTCCAACGAACAGATTCTACAGTCAATGATACAACTATGTGACCTGTCAGGGACGTTTTAACGGGCCTAATTGGCAATCTCTGCCCGTGTGCTAATCTGCGTGTGTGGATGTCCCGTGAGGTCTGGTGCTATTTTCCAGCGTTTATTGGCTGTCAAAGCTAAATTAGATTTAGGCACTTACAATTGTGTAAATCCAATTAGTTAATCCTTTCACACAGAGAGAGAGACAAGAGATTTTTAGGCTTTACTATAAAGATAAAAGTCTAAACATCTTTGAAACATCTAAACTCGGGTATAAATGGGAGGGGATGAATTCAGGAACAGTTTGTTAAAAAAAAGTCTTCTATTTTAGACAATCTTGACAACTTCTAATATAATAATAATAATAAGTAAAACTGACATTTCCTTGTCGTCGGTGTGTGTGTTATGTCCTCTGAACTCAGTCCAAGTGCTGATTATAATTATTATGAGCCACCAATAGGAAGTAACTGATGATGCAGTGAGCTCTGATACGGTCTGACAGGAAGTTATGACAACAGAATTGGTCTACAGAGTCAGTGAATGGTAAGTTGTTAGCCTCATAATAAAGTACATAGAGAGACTTGACCAAACCAATCTACCTACTTTATAGCAGCAGCAGCAGCAGCAGCAGCAGCAGCATGTCAATTAGGAAAGTGAGGAAAAGTGATTAATGGTTTATGGCATGGTTTCAAATGTTACCATTTTTATCAAATATTTATTCACAGATTTATTGTCTAGACCATGTATCAGTTTATGTTTCTAGTGGTAACATGTTCTTGTCAACTCATTCACAGAGTGTACAAGTAAACGAATAGACTGGATATGCCAGAATGTTTACGCTATCCTTGGAGAAGCAGAATGTGAAAAGGGTTGAGGACCACTTGTCTATAACCAACCAAAATGTGATTTTATTCAATGCCGTCAGCCTGGAGTCACAACCATGGCGTCAGTATGCAATTTGTTGGCAAGTGCATGACTTGGAACCATACCGACTCCCAAACACAAAATATTTGCAACACGTGAAGGGAGAGCAAAATGATTCTGAATCCTATGGGGAATATTTTGGTGAGAATTCTGCTCCAAAATCCCAGCACTTGAAGTCTGTCGAGGACTTTATGGCTGCCATTTTGTCTGTAGTCTGATCAGCAATTTGTATTACATTAACATAGATTAGTTGTTTGTGTCTGCAGACATTTATTGACGGTGGGACCAACTACGTTGTGGACCAGCAGACATTTATTGACGGTGGGACCAACTACGTTGTGGACCAGCAGACATTTATTGACGGTGGGACCAACTACGTTGGGGACCAGCAGACATTTATTGACGGTGGGACCAACTATGTTGTGGAGCAGCAGACATTTATTGACGGTGGGACCAACTATGTTGTGGACCAGCAGACATTTATTGACGATGGGACCAACTACGTTGTGGACCAGCAGACATTTATTGACGGTGGGACCAACTATGTTGTGGACCAGCAGACATTTATTGACGATGGGACCAACTACGTTGTGGACCAGCAGACATTTATTGACGGTGGGACCAACTACGTTGTGGACCAGCAGACATTTATTGACGGTGTGACCAACTACGTTGTGGACCAGCAGACATTTATTGACGGTGGGACCAACTACGTTGTGGACCAGCAGACATTTATTGACGGTGGGACCAACTACGTTGTGGACCAGCAGACATTTATTGACGGTGGGACCAACTATGTTGTGGACCAGCAGACATTTATTGACGGTGGGACCAACTACGTTGTGGACCAGCAGACATTTATTGACGGTGGGACCAACTACGTTGTGGACCAGCAGACATTTATTGACGGTGGGACCAACTACGTTGGGGACCAGCAGACATTTATTGACGGTGGGACCAACTATGTTGTGGAGCAGCAGACATTTATTGACGGTGGGACCAACTATGTTGTGGACCAGCAGACATTTATTGACGATGGGACCAACTACGTTGTGGACCAGCAGACATTTATTGACGGTGGGACCAACTACGTTGTGGACCAGCAGACATTTATTGACGGTGTGACCAACTACGTTGTGGAGCAGCAGACATTTATTGACGGTGGGACCAACTATGTTGTGGAGCAGCAGACATTTATTGACGGTGGGACCAACTATGTTGTGGACCAGCAGACATTTATTGACGATGGGACCAACTACGTTGTGGACCAGCAGACATTTATTGACGGTGGGACCAACTACGTTGTGGACCAGCAGACATTTATTGACGGTGTGACCAACTACGTTGTGGACCAGCAGACATTTATTGACGGTGGGACCAACTACGTTGTGGACCAGCAGACATTTATTGACGGTGGGACCAACTACGTTGTGGACCAGCAGACATTTATTGACGGTGGGACCAACTATGTTGTGGACCAGCAGACATTTATTGACGGTGGGACCAACTACGTTGTGGACCAGCAGACATTTATTGACGGTGGGACCAACTACGTTGTGGACCAGCAGACATTTATTGACGGTGGGACCAACTACGTTGTGGACCAGCAGACATTTATTGACGGTGGGACCAACTATGTTGTGGAGCAGCAGACATTTATTGACGGTGGGACCAACTATGTTGTGGACCAGCAGACATTTATTGACGATGGGACCAACTACGTTGTGGACCAGCAGACATTTATTGACGGTGGGACCAACTACGTTGTGGACCAGCAGACATTTATTGACGGTGTGACCAACTACGTTGTGGACCAGCAGACATTTATTGACGGTGGGACCAACTACGTTGTGGACCAGCAGACATTTATTGACGGTGGGACCAACTACGTTGTGGACCAGCAGACATTTATTGACGGTGGGACCAACTATGTTGTGGACCAGCAGACATTTATTGACGGTGGGACCAACTACGTTGTGGACCAGCAGACATTTATTGACGGTGGGACCAACTACGTTGTGGACCAGCAGACATTTATTGACGGTGGGACCAACTACGTTGTGGACCAGCAGACATTTATTGACGGTGGGACCAACTACGTTGTGGACCAGCAGACATTTCTTGACGGTGGGACCAACTACGTTGTGGACCAGCAGACATTTATTGACGGTGGGACCAACTACGTTGTGGACCAGCAGACATTTATTGACGGTGGGACCAACTACGTTGGGGACCAGCAGACATTTATTGACGGTGGGACCAACTACGTTGTGGACCAGCAGACATTTATTGACGGTGGGACCAACTACGTTGGGGACCAGCAGACATTTATTGACGGTGGGACCAACTATGTTGTGGAGCAGCAGACATTTATTGACGGTGGGACCAACTATGTTGTGGACCAGCAGACATTTATTGACGATGGGACCAACTACGTTGTGGACCAGCAGACATTTATTGACGGTGGGACCAACTACGTTGTGGACCAGCAGACATTTATTGACGGTGTGACCAACTACGTTGTGGAGCAGCAGACATTTATTGACGGTGGGACCAACTATGTTGTGGAGCAGCAGACATTTATTGACGGTGGGACCAACTATGTTGTGGACCAGCAGACATTTATTGACGATGGGACCAACTACGTTGTGGACCAGCAGACATTTATTGACGGTGGGACCAACTACGTTGTGGACCAGCAGACATTTATTGACGGTGTGACCAACTACGTTGTGGACCAGCAGACATTTATTGACGGTGGGACCAACTACGTTGTGGACCAGCAGACATTTATTGACGGTGGGACCAACTACGTTGTGGACCAGCAGACATTTATTGACGGTGGGACCAACTATGTTGTGGACCAGCAGACATTTATTGACGGTGGGACCAACTACGTTGTGGACCAGCAGACATTTATTGACGGTGGGACCAACTACGTTGTGGACCAGCAGACATTTATTGACGGTGGGACCAACTACGTTGTGGACCAGCAGACATTTATTGACGGTGGGACCAACTATGTTGTGGAGCAGCAGACATTTATTGACGGTGGGACCAACTATGTTGTGGACCAGCAGACATTTATTGACGATGGGACCAACTACGTTGTGGACCAGCAGACATTTATTGACGGTGGGACCAACTACGTTGTGGACCAGCAGACATTTATTGACGGTGTGACCAACTACGTTGTGGACCAGCAGACATTTATTGACGGTGGGACCAACTACGTTGTGGACCAGCAGACATTTATTGACGGTGGGACCAACTACGTTGTGGACCAGCAGACATTTATTGACGGTGGGACCAACTATGTTGTGGACCAGCAGACATTTATTGACGGTGGGACCAACTACGTTGTGGACCAGCAGACATTTATTGACGGTGGGACCAACTACGTTGTGGACCAGCAGACATTTATTGACGGTGGGACCAACTACGTTGTGGACCAGCAGACATTTATTGACGGTGGGACCAACTACGTTGTGGACCAGCAGACATTTCTTGACGGTGGGACCAACTACGTTGTGGACCAGCAGACATTTATTGACGGTGGGACCAACTACGTTGTGGACCAGCAGACATTTATTGACGGTGGGACCAACTACCTTGTGGACCAGCAGACATTTATTGACGGTGGGACCAACTACGTTGTGGACCAGCAGACATTTCTTGACGGTGGGACCAACTACGTTGTGGACCAGCAGACATTTATTGACGGTGGGACCAACTACGTTGTGGACCAGCAGACATTTATTGACGGTGGGACCAACTACGTTGTGGAGCAGCAGTTTCAAGATAATAAAGATTGATGCTTCCATTCGCTTGTTGCGTGGCTAAACAATTAATTCATCTTTTACGTGAATAGTTTGATGAAAAAAACTTTGCTTCAATCCAAAACCAATGTCTTTCATTTCAATAATCGTCACACGCCTCTAATAAATAAATAAATTAGACAGTTTGCAATCGATCGTCGTTTTAAAGCTGAGATAATGAACCAATCGTAGACAAATTAACCAATAGAATAGATGAACCAAACTTAAGATAATGAACCAATCTGAAAAAGACAAAACAACCAAAATTATTTTTTTTTAAATCTGAGACCAAATAACACTATGAGACCAACCAACCAATGGGAGACCAACTAACTATCCATGGGCGTAGGGAAGGGGAGGCAAGGGGGGGGGCATTTGCCTCCCCCCCTACATTTGAGAAAAAAAGTTTTTAATTTATTAAATGCATTAATAAATGTTGTATTTTAGCTATTGCAGCACTAATTTGTAAGTCTTATTAATTTCTAAGGCTTTTTTCAACCCTTATTTTATACTTAACTTGAATTTAATTTGAAAATTGTACCTGTATGGCATTGTCAGTTAAAATTTTAAAAAAGTGGGATTTTTTTGCCCCCCCCCTGGAAAAATTCATAGCGACGCCCATGTAACTATCTGAGACCTTTACAATCTCTGGTACATGACTTTACCAATTCTAGTACATGACTTGATCAACTATAGTGCATGACTTTACCAACTCTTGTTCATGACTTGACCAACTCTTGTACATTTGACAGCTGGAAGTCATATTGTTCACCAGAGCTGTTTACCCCCGAACCCTTCCTTGCTCCCCCCTCCCCATGATTATTTTGTTTACCGGACCTGCAGTGCTGCCAAGACATAAACAAACTGCCCAGGCTGAGCGTAACCTCATGCTGTAGCGCCACCTAGACCATCTCTGTGTTTCATGTCTCACGTGACACAAGAATTGATGGGGAAGCGTTTCAAGTTGCCATTAAAATCGAAGCAACGATTCAACAGATTAGGATGTATCGACTTACCACCACTTGTAAGATGGTAATGACCCACCACCACTTGTAAGATGGTAATGACCCACCACCACTTGTAAGATGGTAATGACCCACCACCACTTGTAAGATGGTAATGACCCACCACCACTTGTAAGATGGTAATGACCCACCACCACTTGTAAGATGGTAATGACCCACCACCACTTGTAAGATGGAAGTGAACCCATGGAAGTAGAGTCGTAATTTGCAAGTCCTTAGACCATTTGTTAGATTCACTGACACTAATAAGTTTGTTGCTCAATAACGTTTTATATAACTTTCTATAATTTGAGATTTAACGGAACTTTTAAAGTTCTAATTTCCCACGCAAACAGTTCCCCTAGTTTCCCAATAACTAATACTTAACTGAGACGCCCCTGGGGCATTTACTGCCCTCAACTCATCGATTCCATGCTGTGACATGTAGCAATCAATTAGAACATTTCAAACAAATCTTCTATTGCCGTATTACAGCATGGCTTAACTGGACACTTGCCCAATGCCTTATTAGGAGCCTCATTTTTTTCATCTCCTTTCTGACCTTATATTAGATGAACAATAAAAGATTTAATAATTTGACTTGCTTTCAAATTGCAAAAAGATCCACATTTCTATAGTTTTTGGTAAATACGGAGTTCGCTGTCTGGAAGTATTTTGCATTTTATTTATTACTAGCAACAAAGCCCGTCCAAGGACGGGAATAAGTGTAGGGTGACCTGTGAAGTTCATGGTAGGACATCACAACATCCACATCAACTGACTCCAAAATGAAAATGAAACGTTACCAGTCATCGTTTCAACCAGAGGCTTTGTCCAGAAACCCTACTTCCCCCCCCCCACCGCGGTCTGTCCAGAGACTCTACCTCACCCCACACTGCGATCTGTCCAGAGACCCTACCTCCCCCCCCACACCGCGTTCTGTCCAGAGACCCTACCCCCCACACCGCGGTCTGTCCAGAGACCCTACCTCCCCCCACAACGCGGTCTGTCCAGAGACCCTACCTCCCCCCACACTGCGATCTGTCCAGAGACCCTACCTCCCCCACACCACGGTCTGTCCAGAGACCCTACCTCCCCCCACATCGCGATCTGTCCAGAGACCCTACCTCCCCCCACACCGCGGTCTGTCCAGAGACCCTACCTCCCCCTACACTGCGGTCTGTCCAGAGACCCTACCTCCCCCCACACCGCGTTCTGTCCAGAGACCCTACCTCCCCCCACATCGCTGTCTGTCCAGAGACCCTACCTCCCCCACACCGCGGTCTGTCCAGAGACCCTACCTCCCCCTACACTGCGGTCTGTCCAGAGACCCTACCTCCCCCCACACCGCGGTCTGTCCAGAGACCCTACCTCCCCCACACACCGCGGTATGTCCAGAGACCCTACGTCCCCCCACACTGCGGTCTCTCCAGAGACCCAACCTCCCCCACATCGCGGTCTGTCCAGAGACCCTACCTCCCCCCACACTGCGGTCTGTCCAGAGACCCTACCTCCCCCCATACCGTGGTCTGTCCAGAGACACTACCTCCCCCCACACCGCGGTCTGTCCAGAGACCCTACCTCCCCCCACACCACGGTCTGTCCAGAGACCCTACCTCCCCCACACTGCGGTCTGTCCAGAGACCCTACCTCCCCCACACCGCGTTCTGTCCAGAGACCCTACCTCCCCCCACACTTCGGTTTGTCCAGAGACACAACCTCCCCCCACACCGCGTTCTGTCCAGCGACCCTACCTCCCCCAACACCGCGTTCGGCCCAGACACCCTACCTCCCCCCACACCGCGGTCTGTCCAGAGACCCTACCTCCCCACCAACGCGGTCTGTCCAGAGATGATGCCCCCCCCCCACACCGCGATTTGTCGAGAGACCCGCCGTCTCGACCGGCCATACATGTGTATCACGTCAAAAACACCATACATTTTAGTTATAATAAATAACAATGTTTTTTTTACTATAAATAGAGTCAAACTGAACTCAACATGATAAACAAACAACACGCTCAATGCATTAATTATTTTAACCCCCCTCAACACTTTAATCGAAGCACCCCGACCAGGGGCGGTGGGTAGGGAGACCCCCCCCCGAACTGCGTCTTACGAGGATATCCGCCTGTGATGCCCCAACGATATCATGAGAGGCCGACACTGCACGGCCCCACATATGACACACCCTCTGCCAGGGACTCCAGATCCAGACAATTTACACATGAATCAAAATTCGTTTCTTTAGCTCTACAGTACATGCATATGCATGTCTTGAACGCATCCTTCCGTAATTTCTAACTTCAAATAGGATACATCGGTATAAACTAAAGTAAAGGATAATGCCAAGTGGTACAAACTACACACTACTGCCAAGTGGTACAAACTACACGCTACTGCCAAGTGGTATAAACTTAACACTACTGTCAAGTGGTACAAACTACACACTACAGTCAAGTGGTACAAACTACACGCTACTGCAAAGTGTGTACAAACTACACGCTACTGCCAAGTGGGTGCAAACTACACGCTACTGCCAAGTGGTACAAACTACACGCTACTGCCAAGTGGTACAAGCTACACACTACTGCCAAGTGGTACAAGCTACACACTACTGCCAAGTGGTACAAGCTACACACTACTGCCAAGAGTTGTAAGCATATAAAATACCAATGATCTTTTAATGTTATTATATATAAACAAGATCATGCTATAACCTAATCTCAGTCCATACAAAGATCTTATTTTATTGACCTCAAGCCATTCATTTAACGCTGCTTGCACTAACGCAGCCTTGACCTCAACTATTCTTGACCTTTTGATCCTGGTCTAGACGAAGAGAGCCGGTGAACACACCTGGTGCGTCCGCTCACCTTCACACTCCACCAGAGCATCACTCACCTCACCTAAGGCCTAATGTTTCTACTTAAGAAAGGAACAAAGTTTCCATGAACAACTCTGCTAGACTCAGTCATAAGACAATGGGGTAATTGCCGCTGTGAGGGACGGGGTCAGTGGTGGTGGGTGTAGAAAAAAAGGGAACAAAGAGGCTGTAAGGAAAAGAGAGAAGGGGGAACATAGAGAGAAGGGAACTATAGGGACAAGGGCTAAATAAGGAGAAAATATCGAGAAAGGGAACAACAAAATGAGGAGGATCGAAAATTGAAGAGGGGACATACTGAAAAGGGGAGCATGGTGAGAAGGTGACCGTAGAGAGTAGGGGAACATAGTGAGAAGGGGAACATAGAGATGGTGCAATAGTATAGTAAGGAGGCATGATATGAGAGGCACTAAAATAGAGAATTAGAGAACGAGAAAGAAAGGAAGCGGTGTATGTAATAATGTCTCTTTTACTCATACTTACTTAAGCTAAAATTTAATGTCAGAATTATTAGTATAAATCAGGGGCCACCACACTGCGGCCCACCATTTCAACCGGCCCACCATTTCAACCGGCCCACCATTTCATCCGGCCCACCATTTCATCCGGCCAACCATTTCATCCGGCTCACCATTTCATCCGGCCCACCATTTCATCCGGCCCACCATTTCATCCGGCCCACCATTTCATCCGGCCCACCATTTCATCCGGCCCACCATTTCATCCGGCCCACCATTTCATCCGGCCCACCATTTCATCCGGCCCACCATTTCATCCGGCCCACCATTTCATCCGGCCTGCCAACGATACTTGAATGATGAATGTGCTTCATATGACACACGAGTCTGTTTCATTTAAATATCAAAGTTAGAATACAATATCATCACTCGTGCGAGGAAATCTAGGCATCTTTGTGCCTAAAATTTCATATTTTCAATTTATTTGTTGTGCGCACTAGGTCTGATTTGACAATAGTTTTTAAAAAATAAGTACACCTTCTTTGATAACTTTTAGGCAAAAAACATGTTCTTTGTCTCGTTTCTTTGTGTTTTTAACGCTATTTCCCTTTGGAATTGCGTTTATATATTTTGAAATGTCTGGCCTGTCTTTTCGAGCTTTGAACAGCTACTCCTCCTGAACCATACCAGGTTGAGGGTTCGGGTCTTTTGCAAATATGCTAGGGATGTCCCAAGGATGTGCAACGGCCAAAAAATTACCGAAAAAGGTTTACTGTATTTCCTGGAACATTTTTAAAAAACGAAAAAATATCAGTATTTTGTTAATTTCTCTCCAATCATAACATCTATCGGGTTGAAACAAAAAAGGCCAAACGATAGCTAATAAAATTTAGAACAATGTTGGAGAAGGAATTTTTGAAAAATCTATTTTGGTTCGACTCCAGTAATATGAGAAGCAATTTTTAGATAGTCATCGTTTTGTTTAGTTTCAGAATTATTGATTTGAAATTACTTTTAATGTAATCTAGAATAATAGTTAATGGGGTTTTCCCGCTTTGTGAATGCTAATGTTAGACTGTTTCGCGGTGTTCATTATTTATATTGACACATTCTTTATGTGACTCTAGAATGATTTCCCTTGAATGAAAAAATCGGAAATTCTTTGTTGGAAATTGCGTTTAAATACTCATTCGAGTTTTTATTACTTGTTTTAGTTCCCCCCAATGACGCTCGATTAACTCGGAAGGTTAAACTTAAACTTAGTATTTCGACTAGAATTGTTGTGCGGAACGCGCTCGTGATTTTGTCAACCATCCGACCCACAGTGAAAAGGTTTGGCGACACCCTGGTGTAATTATGGAATTTTATCGAGTTTCTCTTGTTTTGTTAGCGTCCATCAGTTAGATGTTTTTCGGTTTTTTAACGAATCTATCATACATTAAATGATGTTCATTTAAATTAATCGTGTGTAATATTTTAAATTGAAGTATTCAAATGTCCTGTGCCCCATTCCACTATATCACATAGACATGACCATGAAACTCAACTCATATGCACCCCCACCTGTCCTACATCATGGAAACACCACCTCCCCCCCCCCAACCACTCTCAAAAAAACTTCGTTGCCTGTCGGGACGTGAAAGTTTATTATAATGTGGCAACTGCCCAGGAGAAAAACCAGGTGATCTTCGACCCTCATCGTCTGGATCACATGATTATAATATCAAGAACGTTAACTGTATGAGGTCCCCCCCACCCCAGGTCACGCACCTGGAGTCTGGACACACTCCTGGTAATCAGCACGTCTGGAGTCGAAGCTGTAGGGGATGGGGTGGTGGAGATATCTCAGAAAATTAGCCACCAACAACAGTCAGACAAACACAACCACCGTCGGACAGACACAACCACTGTCAGACAGACACAACCACTGTCAGACAGACACAACCACTGTCAGACAGACACAACCACTGTCAGACAGACACAACCACTGTCAGACAGACACAACCACTGTCAGACAGACACAACCACTGTCAGACAGACACAACCACTGTCAGACAGACACAACCACTGTCAGACAGACACAACCACTGTCAGACAGACGCAACAAGCAAGTCGTACCATTCATCTAAACACCATTCTGGTAGACCATTCATCTAAACACCATCCTGGTAGACCATTCATCTAAACACCATTCTGGTAGACCATTCATCTAAACACAATTCTGGTAGACCATTCATCTAAACACCATTCTGGTAGACCATTCATCTAAACACCATTCTGGTAGACCATTCATCTAAACACCATTCTGGTAGACCATTCATCTAAACACCATTCTGGTAGACCATTCATCTAAACACCATTCTGGTAGACCATTTCATCTAAACACCATTCTGGTAGACCATTCATCTAAACACCATTCTGGTAGACCATTCATCTAAACACCATTCTGGTAGACCATTCATCTAAACACCATTCTGGTAGACCATTCATCTAAACACAATTCTGGTAGACCATTCATCTAAACACAATTCTGGTAGACCATTCATCTAAACACAATTCTGGTAGACCATTCATCTAAACACAATTCTGGTAGACCATTCATCTAAACACAATTCTGGTAGACCATTCATCTAAACACCATTCTGGTAGACCATTCATCTAAACACCATTCTGGTAGACCATTCATCTAAACACAATTCTGGTAGACCATTCATCTAAACACAATTCTGGTAGACCATTCATCTAAACACCATTCTGGTAGACCATTCATCTAAACACCATTCTGGTAGACCATTCATCTAAACACCATTCTGGTAGACCATTCATCTAAACACCATTCTGGTAGACCATTCATCTAAACACCATTCTGGTAGACCATTCATCTAAACACAATTCTGGTAGACCATTCATCTAAACACAATTCTGGTAGACCATTCATCTAAACACCATTCTGGTAGACCATTCATCTAAACACAATTCTGGTAGACCATTCATCTAAACACAATTCTGGTAGACCATTCATCTAAACACAATTCTGGTAGACCATTCATCTAAACACCATTCTGGTAGACCATTCATCTAAACACCATTCTGGTAGACCATTCATCTAAACACAATTCTGGTAGACCATTCATCTAAACACAATTCTGGTAGACCATTCATCTAAACACCATTCTGGTAGACCATTCATCTAAACACCATTCTGGTAGACCATTCATCTAAACACCATTCTGGTAGACCATTCATCTAAACACCATTCTGGTAGACCATTCATCTAAACACAATTCTGGTAGACCATTCATCTAAACACAATTCTGGTAGACCATTCATCTAAACACAATTCTGGTAGACCATTCATCTAAACACAATCCTTGTAGACCATTCATCTAAACACAATTCTGGTAGACCATTCATCTAAACACCATTCTGGTAGACCATTCATCTAAACACAATTCTGGTAGACCATTCATCTAAACACCATTCTGGTAGACCATTCATCTAAACACCATTCTGGTAGACCATTCATCTAAACACCATTCTAGTAGACCATTCATCTAAACACCATTCTGGTAGACCATTCATCTAAACACAATTCTGGTAGACCATTCATCTAAACACCATTCTGGTAGACCATTCATCTAAACACCATTCAGGTAGACCATTCATCTAAACACAATCTGGTAGACCATTCATCTAAACACCATTCTGGTAGACCATTCATCTAAACACCATTCTGGTAGACCATTCATCTAAACACCATTCTGGTAGACCATTCATCTAAACACCATTCAGGTAGACCATTCATCTAAACACAATTCTGGTAGACCATTCATCTAAACACCATTCTGGTAGACCATTCATCTAAACACCATTCTGGTAGACCATTCATCTAAACACCATTCTGGTAGACCATTCATCTAAACACCATTCTGGTAGACCATTCATCTAAACACCATTCTGGTAGACCATTCATCTAAACACCATTCTGGTAGACCATTCATCTAAACACCATTCTGGTAGACCATTCATCTAAACACAATCCTGGTAGACCATTCATCTAAACACCATTCTGGTAGACCATTCATCTAAACACCATTCTGGTAGACCATTCATCTAAACACCATTCTGGTAGACCATTCATCTAAACACAATTCTGGTAGACCATTCATCTAAACACAATCCTAGTAGACCATTCATCTAAACACCATTCTGGTAGACCATTCATCTAAACACCATTCTGGTAGACCATTCATCTAAACACAATTCTGGTAGACCATTCATCTAAACACAATTCTGGTAGACCATTCATCTAAACACAATTCTGGTAGACCATTCATCTAAACACCATTCTGGTAGACCATTCATCTAAACACAATTCTGGTAGACCATTCATCTAAACACAATTCTGGTAGACCATTCATCTAAACACAATTCTGGTAGACCATTCATCTAAACACAATTCTGGTAGACCATTCATCTAAACACAATTCTGGTAGACCATTCATCTAAACAATTCTGGTAGACCATCATCTAAACACCATTCTGGTAGACCATTCATCTAAACACCATTCTGGTAGACCATTCATCTAAACACAATTCTGGTAGACCATTCATCTAAACACCATTCTGGTAGACCATTCATCTAAACACCATTCAGGTAGACCATTCATCTAAACACCATTCAGGTAGACCATTCATCCAAACACCATTCTCGTAGACCATTCATGTAAACACCATTCTGGTAGACCATTCATCTAAACACAATTCTGGTAGACCATTCATCTAAACACCATTCTGGTAGACCATGCATCTAAACACCATTCAGGTAGACCATTCATCTAAACACAATCCTGGTAGACCATTCATCTAAACACAATTCTGGTAGACCATTTATCTAAACACCATTCTGGTAGACCATTCATCTAAACACCATTCTGGTAGACCATTCATCTAAACACCATTCTGGTAGACCATTCATCTAAACACCATTCTGGTAGACCATTCATCTAAACACCATTCTGGTAGACCATTCATCTAAACACCATTCTGGTAGACCATTCATCTAAACACCATTCTGGTAGACCATTCATCTAAACACCATTCTGGTAGACCATCCATCTAAACACCATTCTGGTAGACCATTCATCTAAACACCATTCTGGTAGACCATTCATCTAAACACCATTCTAGTAGACCATTCATCTAAACACCATTCTGGTAGACCATGCATCTAAACACCATTCTGGTAGACCATTCATCTAAACACCATTCTGGTAGACCATTCAATATTAAGTAAATGTTTATAAGAGACTCAGTTGTTTATGATGACAAATATCGGCCGGATGTATTTTCTATCTTTGAGTTAAGCTCTCCACTTCTTTTGATTCGCAACTGATTTTCCTTACGTCCCGCTTTTCATAAAGCAACGGAAATATTTAGTAAGGAAATTTCAATAAACTTTAAGACGGTACAGGCCAATATAAGCAGCACAAAGTCAAACAAGAAAGCTAACACTAACACAACATAACTCCATACTTAGGTATTTAATCACACAACTCAAACATGGCCCCCAGGTACAATAAACACAAGCTTTAATTCACTAATAATACAAAGGGAGATAATATTGGCGATATTATAAAATGATCAATTTTAAAATCTCGCTCTCTCTGTCTTGCTCAAACTCTCTCTCTCCATCTCTCTCTCTCCATCTCTATCACTCAATCTCTTTCTCACCACCCCTATTTTCACACTCTCTCCATCTCTATCTCTCTCCACCTTTCTCTCTCTATCCCTATCTCTCTATCTCCCTATACCTCTCTCTCCATCTCTATCCCTCCATCTCTCTCTCTCTCCATCTCTATCCTTCCATCTCTCTCGCCATCCCTATCTCTCTCCACCTTTCTCATTCTATCCCTATCTCTCCATCTCCCTATACCCCCCTCTCTCTCTCCATCTCTCTCTCGCCACCCCTATCCCTCCATCTCTCTCTCCATCTCTATTTCTCTCCACCTTTCTCTCTCTATCCCTATCTCTCCATCTCCCTATACCTCTCTCTCTCTCTCTCTGTCATTCTACATGAACCTCTACTCCTGACACCAAAATTCATATTTCTTTCCTTCATTTCACCTGTTACCTTAGTCCACCAACTCAAGGTTTCCCTAAATGAAAAAAATCCGATTATTCTTTGTCTTCTGCTATGTCATGGAAAGTATTTATGTCAACGTCAGTGAACAAACTCTGCTGTCGTCTAACAATGAAACCTGTCACGTGGGTGCTGTCAGTCAAAGAATGAAACCTGTCACGTGGGTGCTGTCAGTCAAACAATGAAACCTGTAACGTGGGTGCTGTCAGTCAAACAATGAAACCTGTCACGTGGGTGCTGTCAACCAAACAATGAAACCTGTCACGTGGTGCTGTCAGTCAAACAATGAAACCTGTCACGTGGGTGCTGTCAGTCAAACAATGAAACCTGTCACGTGGGTGCTGTCAACCAAACAATGAAACCTGTCACGTGGGTGCTGTCAGTCAAACAATGAAACCTGTCACGTGGGTGCTGTCAGTCAAACAATGAAACCTTTCACGTTAGTGCTGTCAACCAAACAATGAAACCTGTCACGTGGGTGCTGTCAGTCAAACAATGAAACCTGTCACGTGGGTGCTGTCAACCAAACAATGAAACCTGTCACGTGGGTGCTGTCAGTCAAACAATGAAACCTGTCACGTGGGTGCTGTCAGTCAAACAATGAAACCTGTCACGTGGGTGCTGTCAGCCAAACAATAAAACCTGTCACGTGGGTTCTGTCAGCCAAACAATGAAACCTGTCACGTGGGTGCTGTCAGTCAAACAATGAAACCTGTCACGTGGGTTCTGTCAGCCAAACAATGAAACCTGTCACGTGGGTGCTGTCAGCCAAACAATGTAACCTGTCACGTGGGTGCTGTCAGCTAAACAATGAAACCTGTCACGTGGGTGCTGTCGTCAAACAATGAAACCTGTCACGTGGGTGCTGTCAGCCAAACAATGTAACCTGTCACGTGGGTGCTGTCAGCTAAACAATGTAACCTGTCACGTGGGTGCTGTCAGCACCTTCTAACAGCAACCTTTCGAATTCATGTCATGAGTACAATGTATCCCATTTTCTCTGCGCTTGTCCACAATGTCATTTGTTTTAAATCTAATCTTAAGGATACGATATCTTGACATAGGCATACAGCTGAGACTATCTACCGAATACGATACCTTAATATCGAAATGTGTCATTTGAGGATACTGACAGAACGCGATACCTTGACAATGAAATGTTTGAACGGAGAGTATATATCGATTTCCCCTGTGAAATTTTCAGCGCTTCGTTAACAAAAATAGTTTTTTGTAAGATTGTATGCGATGAAACTTTTTTATTCACTGAAAGGTACAGCTGACCACCGTTCCGTGGTGTAAGCTTTCTCTCCTGGCTTCCGGTCAACAACTGCTAATGTTGTTTAGGGGTGACAACTGGGGTATGGGTTCCAAGCAGACAAACAAAGAAAGGTGTCAAACCTTAGGTCAGGGCAAAGTTGATGAAATTCGGACTGGAAAAGTTAACATGAAAATCCAAATACGACTGGAAAATTTGACATTTACATGACATTTTGAGTGGGAACGTTGAACGTAAATTTCATGCAGACTGTTTATACACAACAGATTCTTTGACTTGTAAATGTTGAAAATCATCATATTTAAAGCTAAGAGACAATGCGGCAATAACTATACAACTAGAGGAATTATGTGATAGAGTTCTTCATATATAAGACTTAGTACATGTATGATTCATGTCCAAAGCGTTTTAAACTTAGACACACGACGTACTAATGATTCCTAAAATAAAGGATTGTATTTGATAATACTGTTTGATCTGGGAAGAGGTTTGGAGCTGTAAGTGCTGTGGTCAAAAAATTGTCAAAGTTTTAGGAGCAAGATACTGTCAACACCCCACGGGAGGGGCGGGGGGGGGTTAAAAGACACATATTAAGTGTCCAGCAGTCTCTGTGGATTGGCGGAAACGACCTCGTCCTCACTGGATGGACACTGGATGGACACTGGATGGACACTGGATGGACACTGGGTGGACACTGGATGGACACTGGATGGACACTGGATGGACACTGGAGGGAATGTCGCGGTGTGTGTGTGTGTAAGGAGGGAATGTCGCGGTGTGTGTGTATGTAAGGAGGGAATGTCGCGGTGCGTGTGTGGGTAAGGAGGGAATGTCGCGGTGTGTGTGTGTGTAAGGAAGGAATGTCGCGGTGTGTTTGTGTGTGTAAGGAAGGAATGTCGCGGTGTGTGTGTGTGTGTGTGTAAGGAGGGAATGACGCGGTGCGTGTGTGTGTAAGGAAGGAATGTCGCGGTGTGTTGTGTGTGTAAGGAGGGAATGTCGCGGTGTGTGTGTGTGTAAGGAGGGAATGTCGCGGTGTGTTTGTGTGTAAGGAAGGAATGTCGCGGTGTGTGTGTGTGTAAGGAAGGAATGTCGCGGTGTGTTTGTGTGTGTAAGGAAGGAATGTCGCGGTGTGTTTGTGTGTGTAAGGAAGGAATGTCGCGGTGTGTTTGTGTGTGTAAGGAAGGAATGTCGCGGTGTGTTTGTGTGTGTAAGGAAGGAATGTCGCGGTGTGTGTGTGTGTGTGTAAGGAGGGAATGAAAATAGTCGGAACCTGAAAACCCAAGGGACGTAATGCAATTTGGATTCTGATCAATGCAACAGTAGCCGGCCTTTTGCCCAACCTCCCGGCACTTGGGGAGGTCTAGAGTGGTATAATATCGGGGGAGGGGGGCTGGAATCTTCAACACGTCGGGTGGGTAAGGGCGTGGCTAATGTCGAATAAATGAAGATGTTGTTGTAGTCAGTCGATGGTAGAGAAGGAGACTGTCTTGATGTCGGATGTGTTAGTTGTGACATCTCTTTCAGGCGAAACATTTGGTATACGAATGTAGTTTATCAACACATATGCGAAATATAGAGGACGCTTTGATCATTCCAAATATAGAGGACGCTTTGACCATTCCAAATATAGAGGACGCTTTGATCATTCCAAATATAGAGAACATTTTGATTATTCCAAATATAGAGGACACTTTGATCATTCCAAATATAGAGGACACTTTGATCATTCCAAATATAGAGGACACTTTGATCATTCCAAATATAGAGGACACTTTGATCATTCCAAATATAGAGGACACTTTGATCATTCCAAATATAGAGGACACTTTGATCATTCCAAATATAGAGGACACTTTGATCATTCCAAATATAGAGGACACTTTGATCATTCCAAATATAGAGGACACTTTGATCATTCCAAATATAGAGGACACTTTGATCATTCCAAATATAGAGGACACTTTGATCATTCCAAATATAGAGGACACTTTGATCATTCCAAATATAGAGGACACTTTGATCATTCCAAATATAGAGGACACTTTGATCTATCCCAATAATCCCACAATGTCCCTGAATGTGTCCACCACTGTGATTGAGTTATTTCAACGGTGAGATTGAATGGTCTAAAATGCCTTTTCACGAGTGTAACTCTGGAATAGAATGTTCATGTCTCGTTGTGTGAGAGAAAAGATTGCTCAAGTCGAGGCTTCAAGGGAAGTTACTCTTAGTTCGATATGTAAATTAACTTTCACACCACGATAACTTCAAACATGATCCTTGGGGAAGAGGGGTGGTGGATAAAATATGGCCGCCCGGGGCGAAGACTTAACATTAGGAGTTAGAGAGACGTCACTAGGGAGTGCGGGTGGTGCGGATCGCACCGGGTGACACCATCAGAAGGGATAACACTAAAATATAAAATTCCGTATGTTCCCGCTATTAGGTTCTGGCAGACTCAGTGGTCTATGGGGTAAGACGTGAGGGGTGACACCATGAACTACCGCACTGGGTGACACCATGAACTACCGCACTTGGTGACACCATGAACTACCGCACTGGGTGACACCATGAACTACCGCACTGGGTGACACCATGAACTACCGCACTGGGCGACACCATGAACTACCGCGCTGGGTGACACCATGAACTACCGCACTGGGTGACACCTTGAACTACCGCACTGGGTGACACCATGAACTACCACACTGGGTGACACCAAGCCTAGTGACGCCTCTGGTATTGATAGTGTCAGCGGTCATTACAGGTAGATAACTCTTACCACATCCCCGCGGAGCAACTCTTACCCACCCCGGTAGATAACTCTTACCCACCCCGGGAGATAACTCTTACCCACCCCGGGAGATAACTCTACGACCCCTGGGGAATAACTCTTACCTACCGACAGAAATATATTGAACCAAAAAATTATAAACGAAAAACATCTTTATTTCAAACATTAGAACAATACTTCATGGTTACCAACGTCACAGTCCACAACAACAAAAAACAGATAAGTAACAGACATCCATTGTAAAACAAGTAATAAAAACTCGAATTAGTATTTAAACGCAATTTCCAACAAATAATTTTCGATTTTTTTATTCAAAGGAAATCATTCTAGATTACACTAAAAGTCATTTCAAATCAATAATTTTGAAACTAAACAAAACAATTGCTATCTACAAATTGCTGCTAAAATTACGGGAGTCGAACGAAAACAGACTTTTCTAAAAATTCCTTCTCCAACATTGTTCTAAATATTATTAGCTATCGTTTGGCGTTTGCTTCAACCCGATAGATGTTATGGTTGGCGAGAAATTAACAAAATACTGATTTTTTTAGTGCTTGTTTGTTTGTATGTTTGTTTGTTTGTTGTTGTTGTTTTTTATTTGCCAGGAAATCCAGTAAACCTTTTCGGTATTATTTTTTGCCCGTGTACACCCTTGGGACCCCCCTAACATATTTGTAAAAGACCCGAACCATCTATCTGGTATGGTTGAGGAGGAGTTGCATGATCAAGCTCGAACAGACAGCACAGACATTTCAAATATATAAACGCAATTTTTCTCATGGGAAATTGCGGTAAAATTGTTTGAACACTGCATACACATTAAAGAAGCAATTCGAACAAGTTAAGGAACCGCTGCAAACAAATGAATGGACCTGACTGACACGTATCACCACGCCACTCACGACTGAAGATGAACACAGTTGCAGGTCTTTAAGGAAATAAATGAAGACTTATGTACGCCCATGCTTCAACCAAACAAATGATGATGTATTTCAAGAATGAGTTATCTTTCCTTCACCGAGCAGACGATGAAATGGTTAACGTTAATCGTGGGTCCTGTCCGACCGATCGGACCAAAAGTGAGCGTCTCGGGTGTTAGTCGGTCAATGGACGGTCAGTAGACCACTAACTAATACTGGAGACTTGTAAATCATTTGAACATCCTATCTGCCCCCCCCTCCCTACAATCGAATGCCTTGGCAACACTGTAACTTGAGTCAAATCGAACGTCCTGCAGCCACTTGCTCTACCACGACGAGCAAAACCACCATCACCACCATCAACCCGAATTACCAGGAATTAAAGAGGGGTGGGGTCACAGTGACCTAGACAGAGCAATGATTAACTTAAAAATGTCGGCGCTGATGGTGTGAACTGCATGATGTGACGTGGTGGAGGTCATGACGTGGTGGGGGTCACGACGTGGTGGAGGTCATGACATGGTGGAGGTCACGACGTGGCGGAGGTCATGACGTTTTGAAGGTCATTACGTGGTGGAGGTCACGACTTGGTGGAAGTCATGACGTGGTGGAGGTCATGACGGGGTGGAGGTCATGACGGGGTGGAGGTCATGACGTGGTGGAGGTCATGACGGGGTGGAGGTCACGACGTGGCGGAGGTCATGACGTTTTGAAGGTCATTACGTGGTGGAGGTCACGACTTGGTGGAGGTCATGACGTGGTAGAGGTCATGACGGGGTGGAGGTAAACAAATATTTTCCGTTCCGGTCAGCGCGGTCACTTTCTCAATGGTCACATGAACGCGATCAGGGGCAATCATGTTAATCACTGGACAGTCATATCAAGTACAAGACATTCCTTGACCAGCATTGGATCCCTCAATATCCCTGTTGCTTTTCAACAGCAGTTAACATTAATGATACAATAACCATGGAGCCACGGGTAACAGAAATACGCATTACCTATATATAGGTCACACATCTTATCACAATCCTTGACATCGCTCATCTCACATCTAAACACCCACCTATATCACACATCTAAACACCCACCTATATCACACATCTAAACACCCACCTATATCACACATCTAAACACCCACCTATATTATATCACACATCTAAACACCCACCTATATCACACATCTAAACACCCACCTATATCACACATCTAAACACCCACCTATATCACACATCTAAACACCCACCTATATCACACATCTAAACACCCACCTATATCACACATCTAAACACCCACCTATATCACGCATCTAAACACCCACCTATATCACACATCTAAACAACCACCTATATCACACATCTCAACACCCACCAATACGGTACACAACTTCAACCCCGGCGTTTAATGCCAACACACAAAAACAACTCTCTGTTCCTCACCAATCTCATACTACATCTGGATATCTTTAGTCAGCAATTTGTTTACACTTATTTCTGTGGAGAAATTCGGGAATAGAAATGTCTCTGACGCCCTGTTCTATTTTTACGCCAAAGAAAGAGCAAATGACCAGGTATCCAACAAAACTGTCACCAGGAAAATATTTTCAGTTAGGCCCACTGGCGCCATCTTGTTTTCCCAATAAAGAATGTAACAGCTCCCTAACGAAGGCCGGTGGTCCCAGGGGGAAATAACTGACATTTGCTTCTTCTGGCCCCTGGCGAGTTGCTGGACTTTGTTACCCCATACGTCGACACAAGCAAAGGTCGACACAAACTGTTTTATTTAATGAGTTCTTATTTATTCGCAGAGTGGCATCACGTGCACTTAAATCTGAATACACGTATCTAAATTCTAAATCATATAGATGCGCTCACTGGCCACCAGCATAAAGGCCACCCATCCTCTGGTTAGCCAACTGTCCACCAGCTTGAAGGCCACCCACCGTCTGATTGGCCAACTGGTCACCAGCTTGAAGGCCACCCACCGTCTGATTGGAAAACTGGTCACCAGCATGAAGGCCACCCACTTTATGATTGGCCACTCTTATTGATCCATCCACATTGTGTGTGTGTTTCAACTGTTATGCTGTACACGTGACTGATGTTTCACATTTGATATTGTCATTTTGACGTATCCTCTGGTAATTTGTATGTACGATCTGGTCCGTATGATATAGAAACAATGGTCACTCTTTAGTTCGAAGGGGAGCAATGATGGAAACGTGATTAATGTCTTCTATTGTCAAAGAAATGCGACGATCTCACTGAAGCACTCAGAGTTACGCCAAACACACAGATATACAAGTTTTGAGGATAAAACATTGGGCCCAATATTGGTTTTATCTCAATACAAGTCTCACTGCAGTTGTTGAATCAGTCAGACAGTGAGACCTAGAAATACATGGCAATATTTACTCACGTCAGAGAGGCTCAACAATACCCTTATATTATGAGACCTATAAATCTATGTCTATATTTCCCCAGGTTTCAGAGACTCTATAATACCCATAAATAATGAGACCTATAAATCTATATCTATAATTCCCCAGGTTTCAGAGACTCTATAATACCCATAAATAATGAGACCTATAAATCTATATCTATAATTCCCCAGGTTTCAGAGGCTCTAGAATACCCATAAAGCGTTAAATTCTACGTCATGTTGCTACCTCACTCCACCCCATCCCATTTTAACGCCACCACCTAACGTCTAAACTTTGACCGCGGCTCTAGCACAAATCTGAGATTCGATCATCTAAGTTTGACCTTGGATGACCCTGCCATGACATGATAGCGGGGACATCTATCAGGTCCAGCGAGCGGCTCTTGGCTGAGTATGATGGAGGGAAGAGTTGCCAGACTTAGAATTACATTCCCGAACATTCTATTCATCTATTCACTAGATACCCAGAGGATATCCCACAGATCTAACAGTGGTATTAAACAGATATTACATTAAATGCCATCAAAGGCTATTAAAGAAAAACTAAACCGGCGTCCGCCTAATCCCTTCGGACAACTTCCGGTAATCTCATAAAATGTTTGGTATCGCCTTCCAAGCCCCGAAAAGAGCATTAAATACCGATCAATGTCTGTACTGATGGAGGTTCTAGTCACCCTGGTAATAGAACCCTTGTAGTTCAGCATTCATGCATCTGGATTGTTCTATCCAAGGGTTTGTAGTTGATATTTTATCACAAGTCTCTAGACTTTCACCCACCGTCTGGGTGATGGTATATCGGGACAGCCGTGTGATGAAAAGTAAACAGCTGACGTGGATTTCTTCCAAGTCAGGTCAGCTGATCTGCAGACGTGTCATCACTCAAAGTTCTCACAGGCTGAGCACATCCGGGCGCCCATGTCCTAAGTTTCCGTAAAGCTGATGACGGTACCAAACTGCCGCTAATCTCTACAAGCAGCTTATGACATTTCTTGTCCTACAAAACATAAGACGGCATCTCTGGTCCCAGAGGAACTACACGGTGCTTCTCACATTATGCCTCTCCTTTAATCCGTTGTTGTTTTCTATGTGTTAAAATATAGCATGACACCGATAAAACAGCTCTTGAATTCAGACAAAGGATTCAGTTAGTAGCGCTAGGAAAACTATATAAATCATTTAAAACTGAACCAGTTTTACCATTAAATATAAATGTGCAGACATACATCTGATGATCGGTGTCTTTGATAGGAGTTAAGAAACACCGGACTAGCAGTCGATAGTCATTGACGTCACCGGCGTGGACCAGTCATTAGTAACTACAGAGTCGGTATTTTTACAATCGTTTGACGACCGACCAGAGTCAACATCGCGGCTGTCTTATCAGCACGTCATTAACAGTTGGTAACGTCCAGGTGGAGTTGGAAATGTTCTACAGATCACCTCGACAACATGGAAAAGTTCTACAGATCACCTCGACAACATGGAAATCGTTTGACACGGGAAGTAACAAGAAAACGATCCAAGCCTGAAAACTAGAACATTTAATTTAAAATAGGATTTTGGGTTGAACTTTAATTTAATCCAAAGTTTGATGTGATGAAAAATTAAGTGAAGTCACTGGTGGTGGTGGCAGTGATGACAAAAACAAGATGACCGAACGTAACATCAGACGTCTGCTCTTGTTTGTTTGACCTCGTCCATTGGAGAACGTGAGATTAAATCGTAATCAGATTCAAAAGCCCCAATTTCACAAACTTTCTCTTGGCCCCTAATTCTTCTACAGGAAGCCCTTAATTCAGCCTATCACACCCCGTTCAACACCACGGAAAGCTAGATGTTAGAAATACATCACGTGACCTCTTGAAGTCTCGTGTGGAGAAATAAACAACTGTAGAGTGTCCAAATCTTACACACCTCATTCTGGCCCTCCACTCCATACTCCCACCCCAACTTTAAACAAAAATCCCAGTTCATGGGTGAAGATAGGCATTGACACCTAGAGAATAAAAACATTCCAGGGACACTACGGGTGTAGATGATGGCGTGTGAGTTCTCCCCCTTGGGCTCCATCAAAACAATTGTTGGAAGTGTAAGATGGCATTGGAGATAAGAGTTTATATATACGGCACCCCCACACCCCCTTTACGCTGGCTGCATGGTGGGAGGCGGGCTGGTGTGGAGTGGGAGACACGGGTGTGGAGAGGACCACATGTGGTTTTATAGGTGGAGTTATCAATGCTGTGATTTGCTGAGATGTAAGGGGAAAGGTAAGACCAGGTAGACGGAAAGTGTTGATCCAACATTTCTTGTCTCGTGGGCCGCTGCTGTGCGTAACCAACTACAAGAATAGTAATAATAGACAACTATCAAAATAGATACGGAAGCAGGAAACCTATCGACACGTAACAAACAATGTGAAATGTTATTACATTTTAAATATTTTTTACCACGTTTTTATTAAGTCACTTTCGTTCCTGTTTGTCTGTCCACAATTTTTTTCAAATCTGCCAACGTAAAATTAAACCACTTCTGATGGTCCTAGAGATCTCAAAATTTTACCACAGATAGATCTTTGATGACAATGCATTGTATCAAAATTTCAGATCGATCGAATGTATCGTTATTAAATTATTGAACTTTTTAGTTTATCTATATATAAGCATATGTACTATCCGTCTGCGCTTGTTTACATTACATTTAAGTGCCAAGTTCACACCAACCCCGACCACATCAACCATGTTTAACATCAAGGGGAGATCAGTCTTTTACAGTCTGTAAATGTTTGTCGGGCAATGCGTATTATATTTGAACATAATCAATACTTCAAAACTCACCATAGCATACACTTAGACTAAAAAGAATAAAATAGACAGAAGTAAAATAAAAAATATTTTTAAAAACCACGTTTTTATAAGCGGACTAAAAAGAAGAAAATAATTTAAAACTTATAAGTTCAAGTACTTTAATTTAATATGACTAACAACGTGGGGCCGGTGTTTGGTATAAGAATTAAAAATTTATAAGTTAGAAGGCAAAAGAGAGATATATAAGTGAGAGAATGAATGAACTGCATATGTTAAACCTCATAAGCGCCCGCCCCACGTTTTTAGTCATATTAATTTAAAGTACTTGAACTTATAAGTTTTAAATTATTTTCTTCTTTTTAGTCTTTTAGTTTTTAATTTTAAATGTAGTCAATAAAATATATCAATAATTTGCTACATTCATTTTAGCCGATTTAAATAATCTCAACAAAATCCTCGTACGCACGCGCCAAACCTTTCTCATCAGGATTACATTTTCGTCTGTTGCTCGCGTTGACTTCTGACAAGATTCAAAATGGCTGCCATCTGTTTCCACTTCCGCTTGCCCAAACAAATTTCCCCATAGTCAGATCTCCTCTGTATCATAAACAAATTTGTATTCTCCTTTAAGAGAGTTCCGTGCTTCTTCCGTTACCTCGTTGGCCTCGTTCTTACCTATTGTAGTCACGCGCCTGTCAAGGTCACGATCTCAGCGAGGCGTCACCTTGAGGGCAGCTGCAATCAATAAGAAAAGTGTGTCGCTATCTTTAGATCAACGTCTGATACGAGCATTTCCTCACCACTGGTCGCGGTGTTTGTTTGTGCTCTTGTCGTTGGGAAGATTTCCTTTATTTCAACTTTGATAAGAGACGTCAAGATTGTTTGGGGCATTAGCTTTGAGGTTTTGGTTGCAGTGAAACAATGGAGTGAGATACATTTATAAAACACTATTGACCCACTTACCCGTCATAAATGTAACTTGAACCTTGGTCCGTCCACTTACTTATATAACCAATGGTTTCTCCCACCTCGAAGCTGACCACTGACCTATCCACTCTTAACAACTGGTTTAGCCACTCTTTGCAGGGCCCACTCATCCGTTCGCTCTATGCTTGACCACTGGTCAAATTAATAAAAAAAATTAGTCTGACAACACTTCCATCCACCATCCACTTTGAGGCCTTCCCAATCTTATTCATAGCACATGCGACAAAATGCTAAGCTCGCTACACGAGCGGGTCTAAATGATTTGACTAGACCAGCAGGTCCAAAGGATTTGACTTCAACAGCGGGTCTAAATATTTTGACTAGACCAGCAGGTTTAAATTATTTGACTAGACCAGCGGGTCTAAATGATTTGACTAGACGAGCAGGTTTAAGTGATTTGTCTAGACCAGCGGGTCTAAATGATTTGACAGTCAAAAAGACTGATCTATTACTTATTGACATTGATGTACCTGTAGAAACTATTAAGTGTTGAAATTTCATTTAGTGTTGCACTTTCATTTAGATGAAGATTTGAGTCTATAAATATCATGTCCGTTGAAATTAATGACATCCGGGTACATCGTTAAAGGGGCCCCTGGTAGGTTCAAAAGAATCCAACCTTTGGTCAAATAATAATATAAAATGTCGGTGCTATGAACCGGAAGCAATAGCAGACGTGTGGGAAAGATTACAAAGGTAATCTGCAAGACGGTTTAAGAAGTTAGACATCTATAATATAATACGGGAAAAAGGTTGTTGTTTTTAAATTAACCATACAAACTAAAATTTTAAAAGAGGAAATCTTTTATCTGTCGAGCACATTTACAACGACGTACAACAATTTATCAAGTTTCAAGTTTACTTGAGATAGTTCTGATATCAATTGTTAAAACTTGGTCTAATTGGAATTTATTTATTAGAAAATGTATCATATAAATATTGATCTAGTCGGAAAAAAAAACTAAACACAAATTTTGAGATGAAACAAAAGGCTTTATCAATGGTGCCTCTACAAGCATAACTACTCGCCAGCCCTCGGCACCCCTCGCCTACAGCACAACTCACTCCGATTGTGCAACGTATGAGGAGCAAGGCGAGTAGAAGAGGCTTTCCCTAAAATAAATATTGGCGCTGTTAGTCATTAGCCTACATATTACAGCCAGATATCAAATACAGAGAGGCACAGGGGCAGTAACTTACTAGGGGGAAAACCAAAAACTAAAGGGCAATAACTCGAGGCCTATAATTGAAGAAGGCGCGTTACTTGTGGGAATACCTGACTGCGATTCTACAGGTAAAAATATAAAAGGACAGGAAATTACGGCACAATAGTCAAGTCTACATGTAAAAATGTCTGGCATCGAACTATTCAATACAGAAAATAACTGTTCAACGGTTACGAATAAGAACTGACCTATAATATATTCGATATTTTCAAGAAGCTCTACTTTGATTTATGTTCAATACTTTTCAATCAATGTCAGTCCAATATATGTTCAATATTTCCTAATAGATTCTATTATGACAAACTCAATTGGAGTACCGTATTTTGTTTTGTTCCCTTGTAGTTTTGTAATTCTGGAAAAGAAATCCATCATAAAACATGTGGATTAAAGATTGGCTGTTGGTGGTGGGGGAGGGATTATTGATATGAGGTGGGGGTGTGATGGGGACGGTGATTGATTGTGGTAGAGGGAGGTGGTGGTGATGGTGGTGGTGACAGATGAGCACGTAGAATGTAGATAACAGTGAGATAAAATGATGGTCTTGACCTAGTTGTTATACACTGACATGAACGTGATGAGCCACGACGTAGTTTGGGGGGGGGGCAGGGCAGGTCACATACCTGTCTTGTCTTATTTGTAAAAGACGTCTGTGCAGAAGATTATTGCGTCCTACGCTTCTCCGTGGTTTATGTATTGTCTTGCATTTTTATTAAAAGTTTTAAATGTTAATCTTAACCACACAAAAAAGCGCACCACTGTCCCACTGGTTGTTTGGCTAGTGTCAAGGACACCAGGATATGAAACATTTCATTTTGTCGTTCTCCTTGTCTTTCTGTGGTGTTTTCTTTTGTTCGCCCTTCCGAACAAGGTCTAGGGACCCGTCGATATTAACGGCTGTGCCCTAGCGCCTGTCACCGAAATGTGTGCTTGATATATGACGAGTTATTCCGTCTCCCCCCCCCCACCCCCTCATCCCCCAGACTCCAGCTATAAACCCATTAAACTAACAGACGACTGAACAAAGCCTCGCGCCTCGCCATCTGAACAAAGCCTCGCGCCTCGCCATCTGAACATAGCCTCGCGCCTCGCCATCTGAACAAAGCCTCGCGCCTCGCCATCTAAACAAAGCCTCGCGCCTCGCCATCTGAACAAAGCCTCGCGCCTCGCCATCTAAACAAAGCCTCGCGCCTCGCCATCTAAACAAAGCCTCGCGCCTCGCCATCTGAACAAAGCCTCGCGCCTCGCCATCTAAACAAAGCCTCGCGCCTCGCCATCTGAACAAAGCCTCGCGCCTCGCCATCTAAACACTTGCGTTTCTATCTAGGATATGAAATAATGCGCTGATATAACTTGTCAACATTTATTCTGAACACAGAGGAATGCACTATTAACCTGACAACTAAACTAGTTTTGTTCAACAGTATAAAATACGCGTCCGAATTAGTCAACTATGAGCTCAAGTTTGAGAGCCACTAATCAATTTGTCATTAACAACTAACCAGGGAAACGTGTCTCGTGTTGGGCGCTGGCCACATCCGGCCCCCAAAGATCAAGGCGACCTGATCCATGACAATAGCACACATGAACCAAATATGGACGGAATTTATGAGTGGACGCAAATAAATGTAACACCTTTTGTTTACACTTATACAAGGTGGCTTTCTTCGTTTATACGTGTTACATAAGTGTAACACCTTTTGTTTACACTTATACAAGGTGGCTTTCTTCGTTTATACGTGTTACATCTATTTTATTGTAGTTCATAGTTACGTTTATTCTCCTGGTTGAAACCTGTTCTATTTCCCATTGTTGTAACTAAAGCTACAGATATGATCACCGATGTTGTGTTTCTTGTAATTAATTTGACGTCTAGTTTTTCAATACATTCCATGGCCCGCGGCTTAACATATTTCACAATTCAGGCCGAGTCTCAGAATCTGGTGTAATTGATTTCCGTATGACAGATTAATAGGCGGGGCTATTGGAGTGACAGATTAATAGACGGGGCTATTGGAGTGACAGATTAATAGGCGGGGCTATTGGAGTTACAGATTAATAGGCGGGGCTATTGGAGTGACAGATTAATAGGCGGGGCTATTGGAGTGACAGATTAATAGGCGGGGCTATTGGAGTGACAGATTAATAGACGGGGCTATTGTAGTGACAGATTAATAGACGGGACTATTGGAGTGACAGACTAATAGACGGGGCTATTGGAGTGACAGATTAATAGACGGGGCTATTGGAGTGACAGATTAATAGACGGGGCTATTGGAGTGACAGATTAATAGACAGGGCTATTGGAGTGACAGATTAATAGACGGGGCTATTGGATTGACAGATTAATAGGCGGGGCTATTGGAGTGACAGATTAATAGACGGGGCTATTGGAGTGACAGATTAATAGACGGGGCTATTGGCTTCTCTACACACGCTGACAATCATTCAATAAGACTAAGCCATTTACTATCCTGCGTGACAGGAACTGCGTCACAGAACCAAATAAACAAAGGGCATCGAACTCCAGTTTCCGCACGGTTTACTTTGACAGACAAACTATACACATCGTGTTCTGTCGGCTTAAGTCGTCTGCAGTCGTGTACAATAGGATAGGATTTGTGGCAGCAGAAGAGCGCCCCATGCCCCGCGATTGTGGGGGGCCCAAGATTGTGGTGGGGGCCCAAGGTTGTGGTGGGGGCTCCAAGGTTGTGGTGGGGGCCCAAGGTTGTGATGGGGGTCCCAAGGTTGTGGTGGGGGCCCCGCGCATTGCACTTGCATTGTTCATACTATTTTAATAGCCAGGTCATTCAATCGAGTGAAATCCTCAGATTGGGCCACTGGACTCACGCGTTTCGATTTGTCCATGTTTCCATTCAGTTCAGATGGAATTGTTTAAATGAAAGCTGTAAATGAAATAATTTTTTTTTAAATTTCAAACTTATTAAAGGACGCAACAAAACAAAAGAAAAGAAACGGTTTAAAAACGGATCTAGTGTTAAGGCGTGACACACGACTGAAGAATCTTTTAGGATAGAATATTTCTCTGTTGGCTTTTAGTTTAAGGCAAAAGGAATTTAAACATTCATTGTTAAGTATTTTTACCACTATTATACATACATAAATGTATTTAGTTTATGTTTTTTGTACGCAAGATGATAGAATAACTTGAAGAAACACAGAGGAATTTCAATTTTGTGTTTGTCGTGGATTGTCAGTCTTACAATAAGTTCCAAGAAAAATCAATTCAGAAGCATCACCTTGCTCCACAGTTCCTCAAGGTGGGGCCGCTAGAAGAGTCCATTTTATTGTACAAAATAAGACCAGAAAAGTCCAGGTAACTGCAGTGCGATCACATTAAAAAAACGCATAGTCGATAAATTACGTCTCTGATCACGTCAGTAGCAAAAAACATCACTGGGACATCTTGCCTCCCTTTCTAGTGAAGATCCCATTGATGCGTTTGCCACTATGACAAGGAAAAGGTCAAGGGCAGAGAAAAAGGAAGGGATTGCCGCTGAAAGCCATTTAACACCACGATTGCCGCTGAAAGCCATTTAACCCCACGATTGCCGCTGAAAGCCATTTAACCCCACGATTGCCGCTGAAAGCCATTTAACCCCACGATTGCCGCTGAAAGCCATTTAACCCCACGATTGCCGCTGAAAGCCATTTAACCCCACAATTGCCGCTGAAAGCCATTTAACCCCACGATTGCCGCTGAAAGGCATTTAACCCCACGATTGCCGCTGAAAGCCATTTAACCCCACGATTGCCGCTGAAAGCCATTTAAACCCCACGATTGCCGCTGAAAGCCATTTAAACCCCACGATTGCCGCTGAAAGCCATTTAACCCCACGATTCCAGAACTTTCCCATAAATTATTGTGCTATCTTAATCTCTATTTTAATGTATTATGCGATTCCATTATTGAGATTATAGGGTTGAACTGCAGAATGCCAAACCTTTTTTATTTTTTATTATTGGTTATTTCTTTAACGAGACGAATACATGCCTCAAACTCGGGCTGTCCTATCAACTTTCACATTTTTACTTTGACGAAAAAGGTAATTATAAAAAAATGATATTTATAATTATAACACAAATAATAAAAACAATGATAACAGCATTAATTTCTGGTTCATAATGAATGTATATAGCGCATGTAACATAAACGAGAAGGAGAGAAGTACAGATGTGTGGATGATTGTTGTCGTAACTCATAGAGGGGGAACAACAACAGGCAGAAGAAACCGATTATTGAAGAGAAGGGGGAGGGAGGTGGTAGGCCATTGGTTAAATAAGAGCAAGGATTGATGAGGATCTGAAAGACATACCTCTTGATGACGTCAGACAAAGCATCCATTTATTCTCCACTCCATGTCAAGTGTAAGGGACTTAATGAGAACCACATCGTTACCATCGCGTCAGCAATTGTTTCCCCTTGTTTTCAGTAATCCTTCCTGACACTTCCTACTGCCACATGAAT